>VZTA01007265.1:0-26132 GCA_013398855.1 Mohoua ochrocephala | reverse complement strand
CATAATTTTTAGTCTGAAATCAAGGTAGTCTCTCTGTTCCCTTATTCCATGCTCAAGGGCTACCTCAGTTTGATGAACTCGCTACAAAATTTTATTTTTAAACTAGCTTTTAGAGGAATACATAAAGACATTTAACGCACAAATAAAAATAATGCACAACAAAATAATCTCATCTTTGCACAAAAAATTGCCAAGCGAAGATCTATTCTACCATATGAAACCAACATGTTATATTTAAAAACAGTCAACAAAATTAAAGTGGATTTTTAGCAGAAATAGGGTACAATTTCTTAATAATTACTTGCTTTTTAATCCAGAAATTATTTAACCTGTTACCTTTCCTGTTTTCTCCTCATTTTAAAGTGGTATTGATATGGATCTTTTGGAAGGAATGCCTACTTGACTGTTGGAGTTAGGGAATGGCTTGCTGTGCAGTTTTTCCAGATTTTCATTGCTGGTTTATCAGCTCCTCTCCTTCATTTCTCATTATTCAATCTGCCTTTACATTCCTTTCCTATCTTTTTAGTGGCACATGCAGCTCTCTGTTCTCATTCAGGGGTTCAGCATCACCCACTTTGCACCTTGCCTCTCCCTGAGGTCCATCCTTCCAAAGGGCTTGACCCAACGTTTGCTGGATTCAGACACTCTGTACAACTCAGAGAGAGCATTATCAGAATAGAGAGGGAAAGTTTCATAGGTGCCTGAAGGATTGAGGTACCACTTTTTCTTGAATCACAACCTATCCCTAAACTGTTTAGAGAGATCCCCTAAAACCGTTTAAAGAGAAAAGCTTAGCACAGCTGGGTCTATAAGGTAGACCACATCCACATCCTAAACACGTGGAGACCAGGTGGGTATGCTTCACAACACACCAACATTTTAAACAACAAGTTAAGCCACTAATCATTGCCTTCCATGGCAAGTGTCCCTTCCAAAGTGATCCTGGACTGTGTGGGGCATCAGTCTTCAGGCCACATTATTTACCAAGAATAGGATCAAAGAATTATAGAATGGTTTGGGTTAGAAGGGACCTAAAGACCATTTAGTTCCAACCTCCCTGCCATGGACAGGAACACCTTCCACTAGACCAGGTTGCTCAGTCAATCAAGTCTTGCCTTCTGAGCAGTCTTGCAGATTTAGACATATGCTAAATATGAAGGATGCTCAGTCAGCTGTAAGGAAAACCTGCATGGACTTCCTTTGTTGTATGTTTTCTGCTTTCAATTTTCCTGAGAATACAGGTCTTTAATGAGTATTAGATGCTAATTGTGAAAGGAAAATTTTGGATTCCTAAACACAAGTCAGAAATGTGGTTCTAAAGAAGATATTTGCATGAAGTAATAGCATTCAAAAAGTTTAGCTACATAAGTTATTCTTGCTATTTATGAGTATTATCATATGAGAAAAGGTTGAAAGAGCCGGCACTATTTAGCTTGGAAAAGAGAAAGTTCAGCTGGATCTTATCCCCATGTATAAACACCTGATGAGAACGAATGAAGGAGAAGGAACCAGATTCTGCCCACTGACAGGATGTGAGGTAATGGGCACAAATTGAAACCCATCAAATTCCATCTATGTGCAAAAAAATCCCCCACTTTTGAGCTGTGAGCATGCTCAAATGGTGGAAGATGATGTGCAGAGCTTTTGCCGAACAGTATTTTTAAGGCTAGAACATTACTGTGTTTTCAATACTGTTCTTGTCACAAATCCAAAATAAAGCACTACGTGAGCTGCTATGAAGAATAGCAGAACTTTATCCCAGCCAAACCCAGTGCATATCTCAATGATTTTGTGATTATCATAGTGTATACCTTCCCCTGTTTTATTTATAGCAAGACTTTGTTTGTAATACACATTGTAAAACCGTGTAATAAGGTCTTTACTGGAAGACTTTTTATTCCACGGCTTAACTCCTCAGAAGGCTGCTGTCAGTTAAACACATGGCTGACAACAGACTTCACCTTTTAGCACAATCACATTTTAAAATCAAGAGAAATTTCTAGGGTAAAAATAAACATTGTGAATTAGAGTAAATACATTAATCAGTTTTTAAGTTCTGTGACTGCATAGCTCAGTTTTCCTGTAGGTACGTCTAAATTTGCACATGCATTCAATCCCCTGCACAATCTGAATGAGAACATTTCACTGCAGAAAATTCACTGTAGAAGAGTCAGAAATGGGAAAAGGATAACCCAGTTACATATCTTTTTCTTCATACTTTCCCTAATGATTTATATCCCCTCACTAAAAGAGATATACTTGTCAAGGGCCCCCAGATTGAACAATGTGTGGCCTCTTTTTATCACTGAGGAGGGGGAAAGGGTCAGTCATTAGAGTGAATAAGACCCTCATTGATTTTAATTGAATCCTATTGATTTGCATAGAAGACAATTAGTTTGAATTGACTTTTATTGATTTGTGCCTAATTGGACTCAATTAAAACCCAGTGACTTGCATTGAACAAACTAAATTGCACTGACTAATTGGACTGAACTGAAGCTCATTGAAGTGAAGAGTGTTCAGAGAGATGAGCAAAAAGCCTGAGATTGCTTTTAATAAGACTCCTATGCTGTTGATGAGCGCCTGCTGAAATGAGTGAATGTCATTATTAAAGACCCTCTTTGAAAAACGGAGTGTTGTTTGCATGTGACTTGTGATTACCTTCAGCTGTTGGTTTATTTCATTTACAATATTTTTTTTTCCCTTGCCTAAGGATCTTGCCAAAAAAAGCAGGAATTCAATTTAATTACTTTAAAAAGAGTTGCAACACTTCTTTTTTTTTTCCCCCCTGAAAAATCCATCTTGCATATGCAACTCACTTTGCAGGTGGCATTAGGAATGAGTCTAGACAAACAGGGGTATTATTAAAACACCCAGACAGCACCTGCAGACTCCTGTCTTGCTTTCTCCACTATGGAGATGGTTCACTATACTCATACAACCAGTGCCATCAAGCAACCTGGAGGACAGAGCAGGGCAGCTTGATGGAGCACTGGGAACCCTGTCCGAATGAAAGGTTATCAGTTGCAGATGAAGCTTAATCGATCCTATAAGTAATTTGATGAGTTTGTTAAAATCATTGAATAAATTTTTAATTAGCATCACCAACATAAGTGAGGACAGCACCGTTGTGTTGCGGTGAGCTGGGAAGGGGAGGTCAAAAAAGGGATATTAGACCATGATTTGGTCCAAAGAAAGCCTCTTGGTTTACTGGAGAAAGCCTCGCCCATCCACTTATGTATATTCATGTACCCCTGAACCACTTATGCATATTCATGTACCCTGTAAGCTGTAACCAAATCCCCCATGCTTGCCCCTCTCTCCCCATTGGTTGGTTTGTAACACCCGCCCTTTCCTCCCTCTCTCCCTATTGGCTGTTCTGTACACACCACCCCCTCCGGATCCCCTTATACCCCCCTGCCAAGCGGAAGTCCCCCCTCTCGGTTCCTAGGTCGCCATGTGGATCCTCTCCTTTCCCGGGGGGTCTACGGAATAAAAGCAATGGCGGCCAGCCCGAGGGCCACCTCCATCACCTCTGGGGCGCCTTACCATCATTCGCAGGGAGGTGCAAGGCCCACAGCGGCCATGAGTGGGTACAGCTAGCTAGCAGAGGTCTGGCCTCGCCCGAGACCCCGTGCAGGGGCCTTGAGGAACACGCAGCAGCTTGTCCCACTCAGCACCAGAACCTGCAGGCGCAATAATTTTAAACACCGTTGCACCAGAAATCAGTGATTTCTTTGCTCATTGAAACTTTATAATATATAATAATGTCGATCAAGGCTATGCAGAATGTGGTTGAATTTGAACTGAAAGATGTTCCTCTTCAGCTTTCAAATGATTCTGAACCGTCCCTATTTTACTCAGTACACGAATGCAGGAGCCACAACTGTTAGAAGGCATCGCCATGGCTGGTACAGGAAGATGCTGCCAGACAGACAATTATTCAAACTGCAAAGACCCTGTAGGCCTGGGGTTTAGGTTACTAATAGCAAAGTACAGCAGTGGTGGTGGTGGTCACTACGCACCTCAATCTACTGGAGGAAGAGATAATCCAACAGATAAAAGACCATAATTCTCTTACAGTCTGAAAAAGAAACACAGAATATTGGAAAGGAAGAGACTTCCTGCACCACTAAGACCAGTGCTTTTCTGTCCTACACATGCATCATGTGTTCCCTTACATAAACCTATAGCTTCAGTATGAAACTCCTGTATTTTTTACCATATTACTCTTATCAGAATATTCTTTATGTCTCATTTCTTCCATGAGAATCAATGTCTAGATTTCAGTATCTGTTTAGTCATAGCTATGTTACAGTAGCTGTGTAAAAACATTGTGCTTTAGCAGTACTTGTCTCTCACTACTGTTTACTCCCCCGGCATATTTATAGATCACAATTATATTCCTTGACAGTCTTTGTTTTATTATGCTAAATAAGCCAAGCTCTTTCAACACACTCTCACAAGGTATGGTTCCCCATTGCCTGTGTACAATCATTTGTCTCAATACCTACTCTAGCCTGAATTTATACTTTTTTTACTTACACATGAATGATCAGAACTGTTACACAGATACAAAAACTGTAGAGAGAGAGAGGAAGAGAGAAAGAGAGAAAGAAAGAGAGAAAGAAAGAGGGAGAGAGGGAAAGAGAGAGAAAGAGAGAAAGAGCTAGAAGGAGAGAGAAATTTGTTGGGATTCTGGCACAGGGTAATGCCATGATAATTTCATTTGCCCAGACAACTATATGATGTCTGATGGTGAGATGAACTCCCATTACAAGAGTGGGTCCTTGCCTCAGTATCTTCACCCAAATCAAGAAAGATGTCCCAAACCACTGTTTTGCTCAGTTTGTACAAGCCAGATGGCCCAAGTGACATGAGAACCCCAGGACATATGCAACTCTTGGTTGTTAATACACCTTAAATAGGTAAAAAACATGCACTGAATGTCTTAACTGCATACAAAAGACTGTTCTACACAACCAGTTCTGCAGGAAAACATTCCTACTGTTTATGTTCAATGATATTATCTATGCACAACACTCCTGTAGTAGGAGTGATGTAAAACGTCTGTGGCTTAGTTCACCCAGGAGTTTACTCAGCCTACCTAGATGTATAAATTGGTCCTGATGCAGCAGAAGCTGACTCCGGTGTAATTTGTAGTTTGAAATTCCCGTCTGAACAGCTCCTGTAACAAAAAGTCCAATATGTAATTCTAAAGGCAGGGTCAGTCACCTGTTTTTGACTTTCGATGCTGTCTCCAGGCAATCCATTACTCTTCCTCTGCAGGCGCCTTTCCAGGAACCTCTTGGACCATGCCAGCAGGATTCTGAGTGCACAGGCAGAGCTCTGAAAACAGATATCCCTCTGTTATAACTAATGAACGAATTTAAATTTCACAATTCCAACTCACAACCTAAATCCCATAATCCTGCCACAACTGCACAGAATATCCCAATTGAGTTTTCATTGGAAAATGGCACAAAGACTTTTGTATTTCTACAGAAATTTCATCTTCTGATAAAAGGAAAGACCTTTTTTTTTCCCCACAATTACTTCGCATTATCCGTATTCATCCTTTGAGGAGATAAAATGTCAGAATTTTTCTCAGTCGTATACGGCTAATGAATTATATAGAAGAAATATTGCTATTAGGATCCATGTTCAATAAGTACTTTTATTAGGGAATACACATTTACAAGGGATATCTTGGTCTCCTTTGTTCATATATTTCTTGAAAAAAATACTGAATTTTCATAACAGATCATGTTCATTTTTAAAAAATTAAAGCATGGAGTCAGTCCTTTGTTTTAAGTGACTTCTTATTTGAAGATATAGGGTAATTATTTATAGAGTCTATGACATTGTATCAAAGCAACAATTCTCTGTGCTCAGCTTTGTAAGACCATCAACCTCTGGGACTAACTCAAGAATGGAAAAAAGGGTACTATCTCAAAAAAGAAACCAATGATCTAAAGATCTTTTTGATCTAAGGACCATAATGGTCTATTGAGGGTATAATAATATCAATGAGAAAGAAGAAACTCTGGAACAGTCTTCTGCAATTGATTAACCACTTAGTAACCCTTCACAAACTTTTTATGAGCATGTCTTTAATATAACACAAATATATTTCCAGCACTGTTTTATTTCTAGATTTGCTTTAATGACTATTAAATTGCCATAAATGAATCATTTCAAATACCATCTATTTCTGCTATAATATGATAGTGATTTTTTTTAATCCACATTTTAGGATCATATTTTGCATCACTGCCATTTATCTTCACTATCAGAATCTGTGCACTTACCAGTGTCCCTTATCACATTGCTGTAATTTCACACAGATTTTCTCATTACTGAAAAAGTGTTTTTCCCGACTCAATTTTGCATTTAAATTAACCATTGTGTATTTCATTCTAATTTCTTAATTTCATGGCTAGCTTTTGCGCATGATTTTTACAAAATTAAGGATGATGGCCATAATAGTGACTTTTTTTTATTTATTTATTTGGCATGCAGCTTCCTGTGCTTCACTGAATTTCTTTGATTTGCTTGGAAGGGGGTGTGAGTGGAGAGAGAAGTCTTTACATGAAGCCGGCTTTAGTACAGAAATACAGCAGAGGAGTCATTTTCATCCAGAATTATTCCCATATATTGGATTTGTGTCTCATTTTCCTGGAGTGCTGATTCTTGTACTGAAAGAAAGCAATTGCAGGCACCTGACCACACACATTAAAGACTGCTGTACCTTCAAATGAGAGATGTAAGCTTGCGATTTCAAATACATAAAAGCATTCAATGTGGGCACACTTGAGAAAGTCACAGAAGATTTGCCAGCACAGTATTATTTGTACTGTCTAGGTTAGTATATAAGAGCATCATTACAAAGCAAAATAAGCCCAGAAGAACCCAATCCATCTCCTGAACATTCATTGCACATCTATTTGGTGATCCAAGAGCACTGTCTTGCAAAACCACACAGAAGAATACTGGGACAAAAGAGCTTCACTTTGCCTCTTGAAAGGTAATGTCTTGCTGCTTACCCTCAAACAAACAATTCCAGGAAAAATGGACCTGCAAAATTGTCTTTGTGTTTAGCAAGCAGCATGGAAAACATTCAGGAGTTTTCTTTGTCAGTGGTTGCCCTTCTCAGCCCCTCACCAAAGCTCACTGCAGGAAGTCATTGTGATCACAGAGAATACTCCAAATTACCTGTGGACACTTGACTGCATCCAGAATGTTGTGAAAGTGCATTTTTTTCTGTCTCAGTCACAACAAGAACTTCATAAGGCTGGGGTACAGTTTGTTTGCTGAACCAAAACACTTCTCATCAGGCACCTCAATAGGTAGAGTCCATCGAACCCTAATCCAGAGCCCTTGATCCAATACTGACCTAGATTTTGCTGGGTTTCTATTCAGACCTAAGCCTGACCTCTGCAAGCATAAATCCTTTTGGCTAAAATTATTGCTTCCTGTTAACAGTTTCCTTTTGCACATTTATATCTTCTTTTGGAAATCTAGAAGAGAGAAAAAGTTTTTACTGTATCCCACAGTTCTTCTCTTCTTCTGTCCATTTTCTAGACTCTTCCTACATTTTTGGCCCATGAGTTTCATCTCTTTTTCTATAAATATGTAAAGATTATGACACATTTTTAACCATAATAATTCAACTTCTAAAGCAAGGACTAAGAATCTTACACACTCATAGTTCTCTGTTCTTTCTTTCTTTCCTTCATTCTCTTGCCCACTGTCTCATCTTGCTCATCCATCATATTTCAGCATAAATTTATCTCTTTTCCTCCTGATGCACTCTGACCTCTGTTTCCTGGAAGATTCTCCCAACGTGCAGCCCTCACCTCACCTCCCTTGCTGTCTTTTCATCGCTTTTGTTTTCTCCAAACTTTAAGGAACTTATATCCTCCTAAGACATCACTCGTATGCCCTGTGCCCTTTGCTACTCTCAGTCCTTGAAAAATCCTTCTTCTTCCTCCAAATTGGAGTAGAAAATAGGAGAAATCTGAAGCAGTTGTTTCTGCCTCTTCTTTGCTTCCCTCAGGTGCAAGAGACTGAAAGAAAGGGGATAAAAGAGAGGTCTGCACAAAAGAAAGGTAGATCACCTTAGAGGGAGTAGGCTGAAAGGCCAGAGGTCCTGTTATGAGCTTTCAGATGAGAGGAAAAGGATACAGGAATGAAGGCAACATCTTCTACTGCTTCCTTATGGGGAAGAGAATGGCCGTCACCTGTCACCATGGCTCAACAGCCCTGCTTTAGCTCTTTGAATGCTGCTACAACCCAAATAAATAAAAGTTATTACATATTCTAACTCCTTCTTATCAAGAGGAATGATCTTTTGTGGAACGTGCATGCTGGTCCCTGGAGCACTTTACACATTTAATTTCAGACTATGCGAAACTCAGGCACAATTATCTTTATGTGAAAGAAAAATTCACGAGCTCTGTCTATATTATCAATTATTAAACTCAGACAATTAGAAACACATTTAGCAGATCCTGCGTGCATCCATTTCCGAGTCCCTGTATACCTGCTTCTACGCAGGGAGAAAAGAAAGATCTGAATTGGAACCTCCATTAAAAGGAAAACATGCCTTTAGCATTTTCTTAACCTCTAATTGCAGTGTCATCCGCCATAACCCCTCAATATAAATTTTTAAAGCGTATTTTCTTCCCTTTCTCATTCCATTTCAGGACACTTGGGAGAAGGAAGATTTCTGAGTGTCTCTTCAAAAGAAAAGCATAATAGCTTTAAATTGGATAATGGAAAAATCGAGCTAAATAAAAGAGTCAGAAGTCTAGAGTCCTAGGATGGTTTGAGTTGGAAGGGACCTTAAATATCATTTACTTCCCACTCTCCTGCCACGGGCACAGACACTTTCCACTAGACAAAGTTGCTCCAAGAAAAATATGTCAAAATATGAAACTCAGCTTATGTTGCCTTCTTGAGTAGGAGGTCTTCCTTACGTTGGCTAACCTATGGCAAAAGACAATAAATAAAAAAGGTGTCTCTGGCTATAAAACCTGTTGGCCAACCTGTTGGCCCATGAAAAGGTCTATGGCTTCTCAAAAGGGGGGATAGAATCTTTTGACACCTAAAATTAGCAAATAAAAAAAAAAAAAAAGAGAAACTGTATTGCGCAGAGAAGCGTTTCAGGTTAGAGAGCCTTACTGTGGCTCAAAGAAGAGTTCCCTGTTTTTATGTTTGAATGGTGATGGACCAGAGAACGCCAAAATTGAGTGAAGACAAAGAAATTTGAATAGTTACCAGGATAAAAAGCCTGCACAACTGTAACTCTAAACCAGCTAGGATAACAGGATAGCCACTGTTTTCTAAATGCCTCTTGTTTGGAAAAGTTTTCTTTTCCTAAGATCATGCTTGCAATCACAGGATACTGAAAATCACCAAGCTCTTGGAATAATTAAAGCTCTTCATTGAAACTAGTTGAATATAACTGCCAATAAAGATCTATTTACCATAGGAAAGACAAAGAGGTGTTGATGCTGGGAGAAGATAGTGATCCTTCTTGCTTCTAGAGAACTTTCCAGGTTCTTTGAATGGAAGTTCCTATGAGGTATGGGCACTGCTATAGGCACTCAACTTTCATCCCTTCAGCTGGCTTTGCACTTTGCTCCAAGTGCTTTTGTTCCTCTAAAGGGTTAATAGATAATGCTATATTTGGAAGGTAATTCTTTTTTTCTGCATCGCTGCAAGGCTGCTCTCACATTTTACTAAAAGGAAACTGCTGTGGAGTCCAATTACCCCTGCTGGGCCTGCTGAAGTGGCCGACTCTTATGCAACTTAAGAGCAGCTGAAGAACACCAGTTACAAAAGGTAAAGGCTGGAGGTGGGATGTACATCCCAGCACATCCAGTAAGATCTTGGGAAAGGGTGCAAGGGCAACTAGTTAATAAATGAGACTATGTGCATGCATTTCTTTTAATATATATTATTAAGGTGACTGCAAAAGAAGAAATGGATTCAGAAAATATAGCAGCTGATTTCTAGTGCCCCCTTCTGCTATTAGTGATGCTCTTCTCTATAGCATAATTAAGCCCACTGTGCACCTGAATTTGTTTTCATGCTGATCTGAATGTAGTTTGGCTGGATTGTAATACAGCACATTAAGTCTCTTTGAAGATGAACAAGACTTAAATTGCTGAAACCTACACCTCCATTCTTATTCTCTTTTTTTGGCTGTTGTTTGCTTGCTTGTTTTGTTTGTTCAATTCTAATTTAGTTTTTCAGACGATGTGCACATGCAGAATGCTACCAAATCTTAATGATGTGTGGCTTGTGCTTAACCAGGTGCTTTACGATGTCTAAAGCAATAGCTTTGCTTTTGCAGCTCTGAAAGAAACTCACCTTAAACATAAAGTATGGATTCAAGTATATAGGGAAAGCAGCAAATGTTTAACAAACAAGTTTATACTTCAGACAAACTTTTTGAAAAGTATTGGATCAAAACCAAACAATATACAACCCTGAGCCAAGTCAAACCTTTCCATTTCCCTGTTCATTGCTATATGTTTGTACAAAGAATATTTGGTGAGCATATGTTCTGGTTTCAGCTGAGGTAGAGTTAATTTTCTTCCCAGTGACTGGTATGGGGCTGGGTTTTGGATTTATGCTGAACACAGGGTTGATAATACAGAGATGTTTCTGTTATTGCTGAGCAGGGCCTACACAGAGCCAAGGCCTTTTCTGCTTCTTGTGTGGACACGCTGGGGAGGTTACTGTGGCTGTAGAGGAGCTTGGGAGAAGACACAGCCAGAACAGGTGACCCAGGCTCACCAAGGGATATTTCAGACCATGTGACATCATGCTCTGTGTATAAAATGGGGGGAAGACTGAGGAAGGGGGGATGTTTGGAAGGATGGTGTTCAAGTTACCAAGTCACCATTACCTGTGATGGAGCCCTGCTCTCCTGGAGATGGCTGACCACCTGCCTGCCCATGGGAAGCAGGGAATTAACTCTTTTAAAAAATTTGTTTGTGTGCACAGCCTTTGATTTCCCTATTAAAATGTCATCTCAAGCCGCGTGTTTTCCAGTGTTTACTGTTCTGATTATCTCCCCGATTCTGCTTTTGGGGGAGTGAGCAAGTGTCTGCCAGGGATTTGGCTGCTGGCTGGGGTGAAACCACAACGCCTTTTAATCATATCAAGTGAATCATACATATCTTTATGTTCACAGAAGTCTTCAACTCAGATGCTCCACCATAACAGCTATGTAAAAATCCTCCTTAACTTCTTGGGAAGGTCTTGTGTGTGGTTGTAAAGCACTTGCACATTAAAACTACAGGATTAGGTAAGAAAACTTGTCTTCTTTTCAAGAGAACACAGAACCTGGTTCCACCTTTATTAAAGATGCAGCTTTTCTTTGTTGCTTTTACGGTAGAGCTCGGACAGAGTTCAGCTCCAGTTAAAGATCCTTACATACAGATATCTACCTGTAGGTGTCTGAACAGTACACAGAAATTCAGTCTGCCCTGGATTATAAGGATAGGGTACCACTCCTGGTTGCAAATCTCTCAACAGACCCTATATATATATATATATATATATATAAAAACATGTAAATAGATGCCTTGGATACACCATGACATCTAAAATGGAACTTTTCTCCTTAAAATGTCTGTGTTAAGGGAGAAAAAAAGGGAAAAAAATCAAGTCCATCCTGTAATCAGCAAACTAGATCTGTAATGGGAATTTGGATATGTCACTCATATATAGACTCTTGTATACAGACTCCTACATAGAAGCACCTTGATCCTGAGCTAAATCTTAAACTGAGTGTTCTGAATGGGCAAGGCCTGTAGAAGGGAGTCTCAGGAGGAACTGTCATGTGTAGATCACCAATTACATTACAATAATTAAACCCCAAACAAATAAAATCAAAAAAAACAACCAAAATAATTGCTATATATATACACAAACAGAAAAATTGAATGTGCAATATAGGAAATCTAAAGAAAATAAAATCTCCAACTACTGTCAGATTGTTAATAGAGATCAAGGCCATGACTCAGGCATCGGAAGTCTGACTAATAAGGTTAGAGGGACTGTAGTGTTTGCACAGTCTGGGAGCGTTGAGTGAGACATATAAGAGGGCTGGCACACACTGCTGCAAGTGTGTGTTACTCACAGTAACTGCACTATTACTTTCACTTAGGCTCAGACAGCCCCTGGAGTGATGCACTAGGGAAGAGGCTCTTTGGTGAATCAGTAACACTCTGAACAACCAGTTCATGCATTAAAAGGACAGTTCATAACTTATGGTAATATTTTTTTTTCTGAGCCGGAAGGATGTAGGCCTGATGATCCAACACAGGTAACTGCATCTTTAAATTAGAATGCCCATTTATCTGGACCAGGGTGTTTTATTCATGGAGAACTTGAATACAAAAATCCCCGTGCTCCTCTCGGAAACCCATTCGCGCTTCATTAACTGAGCAGAAACCTTTGAGGATACACATTTAAGTAAATGCCCATCTCCAGACAGTAGTCTGGGGTTTGTAAATTAATGCAGAAACTTTTACTAAAGGTAGTAGGTACACAAAAAGTCCTTTGTACATTTGAGATTTCTCTCTTTATTCTGATCTGCAATGTAGGAAATCTGGAAATAAATTATCCTGATTGTGATAGATTATGATCCATGGTACTCCCAGACTGCATTTACTGCCTATTCATGCTAAATATACTGCAGCAGAATTAATTTAGTTAGTTTGTTTGCTTTTGCCTTTTTTTTTACCCCCTTGAGGGAAAGCATGACCAGTTATAAGTGATTTCATGTCTCAAGACCCTCTGCTTCTAACATCTGAGGAACTTAGAGGAGTAATTTAGGCCAGGGAATTCAAAGCTAATGGAAAACTACAGTTAAACCCACTGACAGAGAGGATCTGCTCCCATATTGTTATTAAGTTATCAGGAAGGCCTTTAAATTTTCAACAGGATGTGCTTTCTGATTGAGCTGGTTAGCATAAGAAAGACAGACTCTAATGAATCAATCTCAGTGTTTCTTCCTTGCATGGCAAATGGTATAGATTTCTCTGTTGTGTTCACTTAGCTGGCTGAGCTGATCGCATTTTGGGTTGATGAACTGAATCTTTCAAAGCATTTAAATTGGAGGGATAATGAGGGAGTCAGAGCTAAGACTTCCACGCAACTCATAGCGTGGTGAGAGTGTAGGTAGATGAATTAAAGGCTCCAAACATTTTGCTAACAAAATTTTCACTCTCTTATTTGTTTCTGGGATTTTAGTCAATGCTCTCTAAGACTGGTAGTTTCCAGGGGTGAATTAATCCTCAAGATGCCTCTATGAATAAAAATAGAGATTATTCTGCATTAGTGGGGGTGGAAGGTCCTTTCCCACTAATCACAGAATCATAGAATATCCTGAGTTGCAAGGCACCTAGAAGGATCGGCGAGTCCAGCTCTTTGCCCTGTGCTGGGCATCCCGAGAATCCCTGTGTGCCTGAGAGTGTTGTCTAAACACTTCTTGAGCTCTGTCAGGCTTGGTGCTGTGATCGCTTCCCTGGGGAGCCTGTTCTGTGCCCATTCACCCTCTGGGGGAAGAACATTTTCTCATTATCCAACCTCAACCTTCCCTGACACAGCTCCAGCCATTCCCTCAGGTCCTGGTCACCAGAGAGAAGAGATCTGTGTCTGCCCCTCTGCTTCCCCTCGTGAGGAAGCTGTAGACTGTAATGAGATCAATAATATTTGTATATTTGCAACCAGGAACATCTTGGAACTGAGACACCCAGAGATCAAATAAGTGGTCTAAAGAATCACTTCACTAAAGAGAAAAGCTGTTTTAATATGCTCTTTGACCAAGGCTTCTGACTTATCGGTGCAGTCAAACAATTTCCATTTTCAAGGAGGTTTTCTAGGACAAAAGTAAAGAAAAGGACATGTTAAACATTGCAGCCCTGTAACTTCAGCTAAAGACCTCCACTGTTTGCTGTGAGAGGAACCTGGGAACCATTCGGACTCTACCAGGAGTGTTTTGATCCACCTGGCAGTCCTTAGGTTTCAGAGTTGTGAGGAGACCAGCTGCTTTTTGATCCCTATTCATCTCGTGTGTCATTTTAAAATGAGGCTATTCACAGTCTGTGTTTTGAATAGCAGAATAAGATTGTTAATAACTAGCTGAACACAGGATTGCTGTATGGCTCAGGGTCATTGGCAACCAGATGTTTGGTAGAAATTCCTCACAAAATTCTTCATTCCACACATAACAAGAACAACTTTCTCATGCCATGAGGGCTAAAGTCTAGGAGTCTATAAAATTAGACTCTACTGTGGAAAAAATACAGGACACTACCACCGTTGTCCCTTAAAAACTTGAAGGAAAAGTTCTTCCTTGTCCCAAAAATGTGTGAATCATAATTTTAAAAGAAAGATATACAAACAACATGCCCAAAAGCTTCCAGTATGTCTAGGAGCCATGCTTTAGCCAGCTCAAATCTATTTCTGTTATGAGCCAATACCTTTCAAAGAAAGATAATAAAACTGAAGTACCCTCCAAACCTCTCATCTAGCTTAATTAAAAAAAAAAAGAAGAGGGCAGGGGAGAAGCTGATGCTTCCATAGCCCTTCTAAAGGTCAGAAGTGCAGTATAAATACTGTGGCAATACAGCATCTCTGTGAAAATGATCCAGTAGTTCATTCACCTTTACTTCAGATACCGTCTTTACAAGATGGCAACAGGTCAAACACTCAAAAGAGGGAAAGAAACAGTTTGANGACCAAACCCGCGACAGAGGGACACTGAAAATTTAAAACATTGCAATAAAATTTAAAAAGGACAGTCAAGGTCACTTTGAATTTATAGAAGAGTAAGAGCAGAAAAAGAATCAGTAAGATGCAATGATAGCTAGGTGGATGAGAGGGCTGACATTTGTGGTGTCAGTGATTGAAAGAAGGAAAGCAACTGTTGTGTTGAATTAACACTCTAGACTGGAGATAAAAATATTGCTGAGACTTAAATATGACCAATATATTGTTTGACAGGATATTTTAAAATACACTCAAATCTAATTAGTTAAATTATTTCTCCAATATTTACTGTATTTTCTTTTATTTTTTATATCCAGTGAAGCATCTTGCTTTTTTCACATGCTCCTCACTTATCACTGAGTTACACCATAGGCTTTGACTTTTATTTGGCTAAATTACCACAGCTGATTCTCCTAAAACATTTTAATGGACAAAAGATGAAAAAAAACCCCCAACATTTCAGACCAATAGAAGCTACTGGGGAGGCAGAGACCAGGGTAAGAAATTTATATCTTTTTTAACACCAGAGTGCTTTGTTTGTTTCTTTTATAATAGAGAGAGATAAAAAGCTATTGATGATAGCCATCATATTTCCACATGTGTTGGGATGGAATGTGCAAAGCAAAGAAACAGATAACACCTTTCTGAAGTCATTCCTGCTATGGTGAGATGTGCAACCACAGGGTTTAACTTTGAGTTTCAAAAAGCTTTTGATAAGGTCATGAATTTAAGATAATTGGTTACGGGAGATACAAATATTCCAGGAGTTAAAGAAGTTTTTAAAACTGAGATGAAGTCCACAGATGAAACTCTTCAGTTTTCGACTGATATGGAAAAGGTGAAAATCAGGCCACAGGGGCAGAATCTGTTCCCACTTCATGGGAACCCTAAATAAATTCTGATTAAAATTGTGTGGCGTGCTTTATGTCTTTGCAATCTCAGGCACCAACTGTATTTCAACATAAACTTATGTTGAAGTACATGAATTTAAAAGGCTACATTTGGTTGCTTATGTTTTCAAGGAAGTGCCAGGTCCTGCACTAAACTTGCAAAAACCCCACGTGATACTGCAGCCTGGGAGCAGAGTGGCTGGAAGGCTCCCGCTGGAAAAGGACCTGGGGGTGCTGGCCAACAACAGCTAAACATGTTCTTCTGGCCAGATGCAGTATTTTGTCTGATTTGAAACACTGTGCATGTAGATTTATCAGTATATATGTGATAGTTATAATTCCTAAAAAAAAAACAATACAAGGAAGAAAGTCAACCCCTGCAGATGTATTTCAATGTTCTTGTTAAATGCTCCAAACCCCTGTCAAATTCTGGTTTTTTTATAGTAAAGACCTATGAAAAAATACTTTTCACATGATCCTAAATAAATTTCTGCCATGAATACTAACAAACTCTTTGTTCAGAAATGGTCCATTTTCTTTGCCAGTCTGTATTTCAGCAAGACAAGACACGTGCCCATTGTTAGAGAAAAGTGTATCACACCCAAATTCTGCCTCTCCTTTACCTGCCAAGCCAGGGGAAAGAAATGCCTCCTTCGGTCTGACTTATCTCTCAGGTGCAAAAGCTGCTGCTCTGCTGTAGTCAGCTACACTTTTATCGCAGGCTTATCAAGTAGGTAATTCTAATTTTGCACGTGCAATGATTTCACCTTCATGAATAGTGATAAAGGCTTAAAAAGATTCTGAACAGTTTGATTAGGAATTCATCAGCTGGTGGATCAAAGATAAATTTGACCAGCAGCTGAAATTGCCATTCTCAAGTCTGCTTGATCCTGGAACTCGTTTGATTGTACCTCTTGCTTTGGTGACAAGTTTTTTCATGTTAATAATGAAGAAAAAATTACAGCACATTTACTTCAAATTAACTGGTTTTGCTCCTAAGTTCTTATTTTGCTAGCCTTTTTTAAAAATATATGGACAAAATTTATGGCTGTCACAAAATTATTCCCTTGTTTGAAATATTAGAGTCCAACTGTAGTATGAATATTCATAATTGGTTATCAAACGTATAATTCAATTTGTCTACTAATACAGTACATTTATTGATAATAGGAACTGCAACAGCAAAAGAGGGGTTTGTATCAGTGATGCACAAATAACATGTGTTAAAAAAATTAAAGATATTCAAGAATGGAAAACTAAAGACCTGGAGAAATGAAATAACATTTCCAAGGTTAAGATGAGACTGAGGATTATCCCAAAAAGCAAATGGGGGCATAGAGTTCTGGCATATCTACATTGTTTCTTGGCTGCAACACTGCTGCAACACTGCTGCTCTGTCAAAGGCACCTCTGCGGCAGAACATAAAAACACAATCATAAGGTGCATGTTGGAGATGGAGCCTCTGCTCTCTGAAACTCAGATTTACTCAGTGAATTAGTGAGCATTCTTTAAGAAACAGTTCATCTCAGGGTTTATAAAAGGCTGCATTTCATTCCCCTCTCAACTCTTTTATTTACCTTTCTAAGATTTTCTTGGAAAGTATATGTTAGGAAAGGTTTGATTAAACTTTTTGTTCTCTTTACTGTAATATTTTGATATGAAACAAATAAACAGATAGGAAGGTGGGTTATTCCCGTTTTTCATGTAAATCAGGCCCTGATTTTTAAAGATAAATATAAATAGTTGTTAACTTGAGTCACTTTCAGCTCTAACTGGGCAATTAAAAATACCTTTGTCAATATTCCACACCCCAAACCCAAGAAAATGAATTTAATTTGAGAGTCAAGACTAATTAATCCCTCTGCTTCATTCTTTAACCTGTGAGTGACCACTGAGTGAATAAAAACTTTTTCTGCTTTCTGTCACTAAACATGGGGCTCCATCTTAGTTTTCCAGCCATGTGTTCCTGCTGAGATAAATAGTTCCAAAGGGTGTCCCTGGGAGCAGTGATGCTCCTTGGAATCTCCCCTACACAGGCCGTTTTGTGTATTCCCACACTATTCCCACACATGGTACAAGATGTAGAAAAACTTCAGATCCATTCCCAATTTGTTTTGAGTATGATCACCTTTCCACAGGGGAAAAGAATGGGACAGAATGTCACGGGTTCAAGCAAGTGTCTACCATTAGGCCTCGCTGCTGGGAGACAGCCCTGGCGCACAGACTCTGCTGAAGATGCTGTGTGTGTCAGCCTGGGGAAGTGCAGAATGAGCCCTTTCTTGTTACAGACAAACCAGGTCAGTGTTAATATAAAGGAAACATTCGAAGATGCAGTCCCTGTCTGCTTTGCATCTAAAGTAGCTACCTTTGTGCATGGTGCTTGTTTGCTCTCAAGTGTTCCCATTAGTTTCACTGTAATGAGGAAGGCAAGAAAACCTTACAGAAGGCAGAGCTAGCAGTGCCTGCACACAGCAATGCCTGCAGCGTGTGCTCCTTTGTTAGGATCAGAATCTCTGTCCTGGCAACGTCCTATTCCTAGGACAATCCCCACAGCACAGGGAACCATCTGCTTGATGTTTGTTACAGAGACCATGATCCAGTCGCGCCTTACTGCTGTGAGGCCCTTCTGTCCTGCTCGCTCTTTACAGTCAGCTTCACCTTTACCTTCTGTCGTGGCTAATATCAACACAAACTTCCCTCATTTCAGACCCCACTGCAAGGAAGCAACAGTCTGCTGAAGACCTCGAAATGTCTCTCTCATTGGCAGCTGGTGCTCGGATGACATGCAGGTTGGTTTAATAAGAGACTGGTGATTTATGAGGATACACAGAATATCCAGAATTGTCACAGTGATAGCAACAAATAAATAATTAAAAGAGATATCAGCTAGGTCTCAGTGAATGCTGATTGAATATTCATGCCTTTCTCAGCATTTGAAATCATTTTGCTTTTTCTCCATCAGGAAAATTTGTACCTATATGCCCCTTCAGACAATCAGAGAATCTTAGAATGGTTTGGGTTGGAAGGGACCTTCAAGATCATCCAGTTCCAACAGCCCTGATGTGGGCAGGGACACCTTCCAGTAGACCAGGCTGCACTAAGACCCATCCACCCAGGCATTAAATGCTTCCAGGGATGGAACATTCACAACTTCTCTGGGCAGCCTGTGCCAGGGCTTCGCTACCCTCAGAGCAAAGAGTTTCTTCTTAATACCTTCAAGGCATTAAGATAGTACAAAGATAGATATTAAGATAATATAAGGTTTCAACTGGGTGGTCTTTAAGGTCCCTCCCCACCCAAGCCATTCTATGATTCTATGATCCCTCTGGCAAAATTTCAAAGGAGGAAATACAGAGCAACCATTATTTCCCTGTAACCCCATTCCTAGCAAAGAGCTTGCCACGAGCTTTGCATCCTTTGAGGAGAGCAATGCCCCTGGGCAAGCCCACTTCTGGGAAGGCAGTGTGGTAACCAGCCTGTTATCCACAGCTCTGTCTGTGTATTGTATCGGCGTATTCCTGAGGGTCTGAGAGTGCCCGCCAGAACATGAGACTGCCTGGTGTCTGAAAGCTGACATGGTGTAGTACAAACTCAATTCCATCAATTCAGGTGTCTTAAATCCAAGTAAATTAATTTTCTAAGTCCTTTTGGATTCAGGTGCCTTAATTCTACCCAAGTCCTACCTTAAAAGCCTATATCTTTCTCAGAGCTGGCTCCAATTACCCGTAATGAGTAGGATGAAGCAAAATCTTTGAGTTCTGGTTTGCTAAGCCAGTGCTCATTTCTCACTCCCTGGGCAGAAAAACATTTTATTGAAGCATTTTGTCTTTCTGAAGCAAATGATACGTGCTCTGTGGCAGCATATCCTTCCCAGGCTGGGAAATGCTAATTAACACTGATTCTTAAAAAAAATATTTAGTTTCCTCTTATTTAACTATTAATTCAGATACCATATTGAGAGGGGAATGAAAATGAAAGGTGGGGTTTTTTTATTTCCCTTTTTCTAATTTATACAAATGAAGGCACAATTAAGCAGCCTGAAATTTAATTAAAACTTGCATTTCATGTAAGCAAACACATTAAAACTGAGAATGCTAATCTTGAATGCAGAAATTGCCATAACACAACAGAAAAAAATCCAAGTGCAAGTGGCACAGTGTAAGCTTTTGCCACTGTCACTTTGCACATGGTCACAGAAATGCAATATGGACAGATACTGTTTCTCATGTTGCTTGTCAGCAATAGGACAAGAATGGAACAACATGGGCCATATTCTCAGCTGGCATTTATAGCATCCCAACTCCACTGAACTTTTTAGTTTTTCTCAGTTTTCGTCAAATACCTGTGTTTCCTGAAGGCCAACCAGTGCACTTCAATGACACCGATTTACACTGACTGTGAATCAGATTTTAAAGAGCCAGAAGCCCATAGATATTCTTTGCCAAATAAAAACAAAAATAGTCAGTAGTCTCTTTTTTAAATCCTCGGTTTCTTAGTAGTTTGCAATGACATGTCCAAACTCCTCTTTGCATTTGGGATCTGCATTACAAATAGCCTTTGTACTCATCTGCTACTGATCAAGAAAATGAGATGGACAAGAGAGGTATTAGTTCCAATAATTTGTATGATTGTGCTCTTTATAAGTTATTATTCCACCATTGTCACTGCAATATTTGGATGCCTGCCAACAGAACCTCAAATGACGTGACTAATGTTGGTCATGGGGAATTCATTCTCTCTTGTCGTTTCTCCAGGAATGAAACTGAGTTTTATTTGCCTATGTTTCATGTCCACACAGCTTTGTGCTACTATTAAAGACAAAAGTTTTGAAAATAATTGGAAATCCCACAGTGAAGATGGGGCATCAGCCATAAAGGTGTGCAAGAATCCTTTGCTCTACAAGATTTCATTCTTTCTCTGAGAGAGAAAAAACTTTTAGGATTTCTTTTTTTAACCCTTGAGTTAATTTTCAGATTTCTGAGGAGAAAAAATGTTGGCTGAAGTACTCAGGGCAGTGATTTTGGTGACTCTTGCAAGGTCTAGGCAGCACACTGCAGCACTGCCCTGAGAGTGCAGAACAGTCCTCAGTTTAATTTCGTTGTTTATACAAGGTAAGAAGGCAAAGTACAAAGAGAGGTCACAATCCAAGGGAAACCTTTGGTTCCATGGAAAAACTAAGAGGAGACTCCTTAGCTTGCTCTCCACTGAAATGTCTTCCAGGCCAAAATATCCACTTAAACTATTCCTTTATTCTCAGAGATCTTTGGAAAGACTCCAATAAGCATTTGCAGAAGAGGAAATCCTTGGCTAAATCCTTGGCTTGGAAGGGTTTTCAGAGTACATGTAGCTGCCACACAGGTTGTGGCACTGTATGACATCTCCAGCTATGTCACTTAGGTGATGACATCATGTGAAACACTGAAGAACTCACAAAGGCTGGAATGAGGATTTGTCCAGCCTAGTCTCAGTCTCAGCTGATTTTAGCCTGTTTTAGCTGTAATAACAGCTCCCCAGCTGTCAGACGAGTTTTGCCCAAAATTGTTTTAGCTTAAATCATTTTAGTTCATCTCTAAACGTCATGTGTGGAGAGGTCTAGCAAACCTGAGTAGTCATTGCAAAAAACATATTAGAGGGAAAATGTGATGGTGAAGCTTCACTTTATCTTGAAACCAATGGCAAAAAACAGACTGTGTTTAGAAAAGGTCAAAGTATACCCAGGAAGCCCCCCAGATTATGGAGGAAGAACTTCCTCACTATAAACATCATGTGAAGGTGAGTGAACCTGGGACACTGATAACTCATTACAACCCCTTCCTCCTTGGGAAATGCAGGCAACACTGACCTTGGCAGTCAGGGAGACACTGCAAGGCCGAGCATAAAAACATAACAAGAAAGGGGGCAAATACTAGAGTTTTTCTAAATCAGTCAGTAATTGTACAGTAATGTGCCTGCCTAAGAAGAATGGTAGTATTTCTGCTTAGAAAGTTAATACGTTAATTACACTAAAAGCAATTTCCAGCTCTGACAACTGGATGCCATAACAAGATTTTCCTTGTAAAAACAGAAGGGATTTATAAGCTGCTTGATCTCAGGCAGAATAAAGACCATGTACAATGGACTTGTAGAGATCAAGGGAAGGATTCAGTTACCTAAACAGAGGTGTTTAATGCCCTTTGAGACATCCTGCCTGTTTTACAGTCGCTGTGGTTTATGGATTTCCCATAAATTCTGTGTCATTGCTGCCAGCTCATACCCAAATGATGCCCTGCCTACAAAATCAAAGCAGTTTGTTTGCAGAAAGACCTGTGCATCCAGAGTCACCCAAGATGGTTCTATGCATCTTAGGATGGAGCTGTGCACTGTTCCATATGCTGACTGCTTAGGCACAAAGGAAATCCATCATAACCACCTTTTTTTGCCAAATAATATTGCTTTGCTTACTTTGACTGGAAATTGCGTTTTTATTTGCTCATCTCCTTTGTGCCTGACAGAATTAAAAACATTCAAGGGACTTAATGTGCAGAAGGTGTCAGTTTATTGAAAGGCTTTTATCTTTGTATTTTGGAGTTGGTAATTACCTCTCATGAGTGAAACAAAAGGCTAGTCACTGCTCTGGCTGCCTTTCATTTCCCTTCAAACTGAATGTGACTCCAGACTGCTATGTTCTTGGCAAGGATTTTACTAATACAGCAGGTTGTTTCAAACCAATGTTTTTCGCACAATACAAAATTAATTAGAAAAGTCTGTTCTAATTTATAAATATGCAATTATGGTTAAACAAATCAGAACTTGAGGCCTTGCAAGGTTCCCAGTGGGTTGTTATTTTCATGATTCCAGTGCATCTAGAAGAAAGAGTCACTGATCTGTTCTCTGATGTAAAAATGCAATTTGCTTTATTCAAGAGGGAATTGCAGATGTATTAAAACATATTTTTGGAGTTTGTTCAAATTAATTATTATGAAAACAAGTGAATTTGTGGAACAGCTTTTACAAAAAAGCACTGCCACCGAAATACCCTAATTACTTTCTAAGACCAAGTAATCGTTCTCCAAATAAGCAAAAGGAGGGTGTAAGCTTCATATTGCTTTGTACGATACCCCAGATATTAAATTCAAAGAGATCAAAGCTCAGAGAGAGTAAATAAGGCCTCTTGCCCTATGTCCCAATCTGCTCCTCGTTGAAAGTTTGTGTTTCCCATCTCTATTTCACAGGCTCTTCTATGACTCTCTGATCTCCTGACTTCCTACCTACTAAAGGTCACAGAGCTCCCCTCACTGACTCCAATATTGAATTTAATTCATCCTGACTCCAAGCTGCCTGTCTTTGGCCCTTTATATGTGATTTTTCTTTTTTTTTCCCCACAAATGAAAATCTGTTATTCCAAACTTTGCTCTTATTAAGGTCCTTTTTTTATTCTGTCTAATGACAAAAAGCTGTCATAGGACTCCAAACAAAGAGGCTGTGTCCAGTATAAAAGCACTGCAGGTTATTACTAGGCCATTGCCTGTAACTGTTGGATTGCATCCACACACAATGTTCTTTCACAAAATAGTGTTGTTATTAAGTTTGTTGGAATAGTTCATAAGGGACAGAAACCTAGGCAACACAATTTAACAGCTCCTACCATGCACATCCTATGTTCTACATACAGGAAAGAGCCATCGGTCCTCAATTGCCTCGTCACAGCTTCTTTGAGATGTCCAGACAAGAAGCTCTCCTACGAAACTGGACTGAAAACTGATGCAGCATTAAGAACACACTTGAATAAATGGAACAACACCAAGGGTAAAAGAATATTACTGTGGCCTTCCTCACCCATACAAGATCAACTAGAAAACATATTTTCGGTTGATTCCCCATTCAAGACAAGCCTATTATATCTACTCAACAGGATGGCAGTTTCCAATGGGAAAACTTTTCAATGGGACCAAAATTTCATATCATAGAATCATAGAATATGCTGAGTTGGGAAGGATTCACCAGGATCATCGAGCCCAACTCCTGGCTCTGCACTTCATTCAGCATTGTCTGTAGGTTTAATTAGCTCATTTCAGTTCCCTAGTGAAAGTCTAGGAGGTCTAGTTTCAGAGACCTGAAAAGAATTGAAGCCTGAAACTATCAGATAATATTGAAAATCTGGAAATCTGGAGGAATTATTAGAAAGAAAAGCAGCATTGTTATTGCAGGACTGATTGGAGGCTGATGCAAGTTTGCACCCTTCTGATCTTTGAGGTGCTTTCATGGTAATAAAGAGTCTCTAAGGCCTTCAGATGCACAGTGAGACACATAAGACAGAGGCAGAGTCTTTCTAGCATCCCTAACTGAACGGAGAAATCTTAACTTGGTGATTTTGGAGATTTTTCCAATCTTAATGATTCTATGATTCTATGATCCTATACCTGGACTGTGCCTGCAGAAGACAAAACAACCCAACAGAGACCTGAATTACTCTGGGTGTTTGCCAGATCAATGGGAATGTACAACCATTCCACTCAGATGGCCATTTTTCATTTAGGCATCTGAAACCAGGTGAAATTAACCTGGATCACCCAAAATCTTTGAATCATACTAAGCTGCTTATTTGATCTAATGTTCCTACCTCATTTCTTGGCTTAGCCTTGAGGGAAAGAAAAGAAAAACATGGAAAAAAAACCAAAAAAACAACCCTGTGCATGTGTGAATCCAAGTAGGACTAACAATGGACGCTGATACTGAGCACATCAAGGAGAGTTTGCTTTTCACTCAAGAGCTGGCAAAGTCCATCCTAAGCAGGAGCCATTTCAAAGCCCTAATGGAGTCCAAATCCCATGTCAGATGTGTGCAACTGCTTCTGGCAGCAGGGAAGGACCAGGTTCAGTGGCCTGATTCAAAATCCTGCCTCCTTTTCACACAAAAATGTGTAGAGGGAAAAAACCAAACAAACATAAGAGAAATACAAAAATGAGTCTTAGGAGGAAGGGAGAAGTTCTGAATCCTTTCAAGCACATGTTGCCAAGGAAACCCCTCCTTGCTATCCATTTCATCCTGCTTGTCTGACTCTCTCTGTGGAGAAAAATGACATTTGGGATCTCTTCTTGTGCAGGGGATGATTTGAGATAGTTACTTATAAATCTATATTTTATTCAATTCCAAATGCTTCTGCTTTTTTTTTTTTTTTTTCTTTTCTTTTTTTTTTTTTAAATTGTGACAAGTTGTAAGGTCATCCCAAGGAGAAGAGTTTAAAAAGGAAATTAATATAACCATTGACAAGTGTTTTGTGGAAAGGAAGAGTGTGAACTTGCTGTTTACAAACACTTAGAGCTTCAGTACTTGAAGCACATGAGAGGTTTCCTTGATGTTATGAGCTTTCTTAATTCTGTGCAGTTGTGTCAACCCCACACACTGTGTGTATTATGTGCCAAATAATAGAGAAAATGTATTATTTGTTTCTATTCTGTGTCTTAAGCATATGGTGAAGCACATTCCCTCATAAAATTAATAGTCCCAATTCACCTTCATGTTGCTCTAGTGTGCAGATGCCAGTGAAACTTGTCTTGGATCACATTACAGAGAGGGACAAGTCGGTCGCCCCAAAGGGCCCCACCATCATGAGATCCATTGGGCATCATCATGATGAAGTAGACTGGAAAGTTGCTCCAGTTCTCTCCATTTGCCAGTATTGGGACATTTTTCCTAAGGCTACTCTAAAACATCTTTGTCCACTCTGCTCATTGCCCCAAGCCCATTCCTGAAGGGAGCCACAGAGTTCCTATATCTAGAAAATTCTATGACAGCAAAAACTTGAAAATATTCATAATTAACTTCAATCCTTTTCCACTGTTTCTCTTCATTTAATGCAACACTAAAAAAGTAAAAATATTCACTGAGAGATATAAAATCATCTTGTTGTGACAGAGGCTTGAAGTCCCCTCTTTTGGCACCTGGGTATGCACAGAACGACAGGGATAACTTGCCCTTTTCAGAATATTGTACTCTTCTGTCTCATGCTTCTTTAAAGACTTTCTCCTACAGGGGAAACCATGGACTAGGACTTCCTGGTTTCATGAAGGAACTAAGCCATTGGTGTGCAAATTCTTAGGGAACATTGCAACCACATAGGTTTTATACTGCAAGAAGAACAGCGAGCACTGCTCTTGCCTACTCCAGGGCTGAACTATAAAGAGAAATGATCAGGGGTTTTCTGTGGTCCCTGAATTAGCAGGCATGCATTAAAAGAGGAGGGCTCTTTGTTTCTCGCAAGGAACCAGGGTAGATTACCTTAGGACTGGACTGTTCAGCCCAGTCTGAAGCAAAATTTCTGCCTCCTGACTCACAGTAATGTCAAATACTCCATTGTCTGCACAGCATGGGCACCAGGAGAGCTGGAGAGGAGGCTGAAACAAAGATATGAAGGCAATCACTGAACTCAGACTCTATAGGTTAAGTTGATACCTTAGGTTTTAACTT
>VZTA01007263.1:16848-29022 GCA_013398855.1 Mohoua ochrocephala | reverse complement strand
TCTGGTAGTCATATTCACTGAGTGCCCCCAATATTGTAAACCTTGCCTTGAGCTTCACTTAGGGCATATGCAGTTGTTTCTGGTTACATAACTTTGCCACAAAACCCACTAGGTGCCTCATTATCTGTTTATCCACTGGTTCTAGCTATGTTTAGCATCCTGTATGTCTACTTTTACATTCTTTTATCTAATTTGCTGGCTAGTCTTTAAGCCCTGTTTTGCACCTTCAGGGGAACTGAAAATTTCCATTCTCTGTGTTGCATGTCAGTAGTTTCCTCTCTGGATAAACCTAGAGAATATTTCCTTTTCTTTTATTGAGCCTTTCTTTGTAGAACATATTTACACAGTAACCTCATGTCTTAAAAACAGACAGGAAAGAAAACGCATGCTGTGTCGCACCTTTAAAGCCAGTAGTATGGCATCTAGGGCCTAGAGATATAGATCCTGTAACATTTTTGTTCACCTGAACAGCCCATATTCAAATACACCCAAAAGGATGCCAGGCCATTCTGAGTCTGTTAGAAGATCTGTCTAGACACCACTACCGTAGGCACAGGCAGTGGTTTTATGTTACTGTCCTGGGTGAGGAAGAACAAAACAAGCATCTGATGCTTCTCCCTAACACTCCCTTCAGCTGTTTTTTTCTAAGGAGCTTGCCTGAGCTGGATATGGTTTCTGCATACTTAGAAATTCTCAATGTTTTCTTTGTCCAGATTCTTGTTCAGTCTTTGAAATAAAACTAATCTTTCAGCATCCACAATATTCTGTGGCAAGGGTTTTTAAAGTTTGCCACTTTAAAAAGGTGTGAGGATGCCCCTCTCTTTTGCTTGTTTCTTACTAGCTTTGTTAGATGGCTACTAAAAGAGATGGTGAAAGACGATTTTTGTCCACTCTTATGCCATACATGTTTTTTTTAGATTTTGAATATTTTCCCCTAAATTATGTTGTATCTTGACTGAAGGGTCTTAGCTTACTTTGCCATTCCTCATACAACTTCTGTTGTACCGTATCTTTGTCCTTTCTTCTTCTCCTACTTGGAAACTTTGTCAGGTCTATTATGTCCTCTTTGTATAGAGGGGACTAGAGCTACACAGTACTTAGTGTGACAAAACCTTGCATTATTCTCATAATGCCATGTACTCTGTGTTATTCTTCATACTATAACTAATGTCTAGTATGTCATTTGCTGTGGGGACTTCTTTTCAGCTGAGTTTCCATGGATTAGCCTGCCATAACCCTGAGATTGTCACCCCTTAATGGTACTGGGCAGCTCTAAACAATTCATTTTAGTGTGACGTTCAGCTACGTAAGTTGATCTACTTTTGTCTGTATTGGATTTCATTTGATACTGTCGTCACTCAGTTTTGCAGGGTCCTTCTGCAGTTCGTGCACAGTCAGCTGTTGCAGTTTTTACATCTATCATGGCTGACACCTACGCCTCGTTGCTCACTCTTTTTCCCATGCATATTTTTTATAATGAAATAGTGTAGGTCCCAGAAGAGGTTCTGCAATGGAACCCAACAGAACTCCATCTGGAACCTCCACCCATTGCAAGAAACTAATTGCTATCTAATAAACAAATAACTAATTACTCCTAATCTTTGCTTTCGTTTTTTTTGGTTTTGATTGCTTACTTCTGCAAAGACCTTATGCAATGGGTTCTTAAATTCTTAAAGCCTCTTGGTGAAGGACATCGTCAAAAGCCTTTTGGAAGTCCAACCAGAGTATATCTATTTACCCATCTCTATCTATATGCTTGGCCACTTTTAAGAACAGTAATGAATTTGGAAGGCAGAATTTTCCTCTGTTTAACTATTTCCAAAGCAGTGACTCTTTACCCAAGTGTCCATTAATTAACTTATTTCTTAGTTTCTACTAATTTTTCTAGTAGTGACTTGGAAGTTCATAGTGCCTCACCTCCCATCTCCTTTTAAAAGCTGACATCACATTTGTCACCCAGCTGTTCTGAAATGGGAAAACTGTTTTTTAAATGAGATTTTCAATTACTTTAACTTACGGAGTGTTTTTATTCTGTTATTCCACCCATATTCCTTCAACATTGTGAACTGGAGAATGTCAGGTATTGTATCTCAAGTAACTGATCTGAGCTGAACTGACGCAAACAAATCAATCAAACATTAAACTTTGAAAAAAATCGGATGCTTTTGTGAGTATGCCATGCTCCAATGAGCCAAGCATAAATGAACAGCTTTAAGCAGGGGAAGTTCCCCTAGTCCTCTTGGAAATTAATAGACCCTTTCCCTGCAGGGTTGGACTGCAGAGTAAGCTGTTTATTTAAGCTGTTCATGAACAACCAAGCCCCATCTTGCACAACTGGTAGTTTTACCAGGGGGGTATAGAGTGAAACTAATGCGGATACCTATGGAGTGGTCTTACAGCTCAGATTAGCTTCTTTCGTTTTTAAAGTATTGTACTCCATTAAGTATTCAGTAGCAGTTTATAAAAGTCTCCGTAGTCTCTTAGTAAGGACATTAGAAATGCTTTTGCATGTACCCCAATTATATCAGTAAGGTTGACAGACTAGATGGATCCCATCACTACCACACAACATGAGCTCCAGCCCTAGATAGCATGGCAGTATTAATTGTGGTATTCTGTACAGTTTTCTTCCTTGCTGCTTTGCAAACAAAATAATTTGCTTTCCATGAATTGAAAGCACAACGTTAATAGGATTTTATTCATACCTAGTTGAAATAAAAGTTCATTCCCAGAGGATACATGTATGACAATATCTGGAATTGCTTTGACACTTCTGACATATGCCCATCACCGCATCCCTGTTGTTACTCCTTTCTGCCTGTCTGATCAAGCTGAATGTTTCCTTCAGCTTGGAGTAGTTTAAATTTCCATTGTCAGTGAACAAAAGACCCCTACCAATGAATTTTAGGTCAGTGCATGATGAGGGTGGCCAACTGACAAATCACAAAACCATCACCTGGGAAAACTGGTAGCTATAATTGAACAGAGTTGCAGAGCATTGTTTTCTATAAGAGTTAACTATTCTATGACCCAAAAGGGCCTTGGACTGTGTTGGCATCAATAAATGATTCCAGCATTGCAACAGACTGGTCTTTTTGAAGCTTTCTTGTATATAAATGCCATTCCAATTGTGTGAAATCTGAGCAGTTTCCATTTCTTGCCTGGCAAATACAAATATTAATCTGACAAACATAACTGCATGGTGAGCAGTTCTAGTGGTGGCTGAAATCTGTATAGTTTTTCTGATGTTTCTTATCCTGTAGGACTCTGAAACATTGTTTCAAAATAAAAATGAAATCCATTTCTAAAGAAGAATACATAGTTTTATCCAATGCATTGCTATCATTCTAACTGACTATCTTTCCCCCATTTCAGTATTTTGGTATGTTTAATATCAGTGTATTAAACAAATGTACAGTAGAAATTTTTATCCTTTCTCCAAG
Organism: Mohoua ochrocephala; assembly: GCA_013398855.1. NCBI lineage: Eukaryota > Metazoa > Chordata > Aves > Passeriformes > Acanthizidae > Mohoua > Mohoua ochrocephala. The sequence goes on along the minus strand of VZTA01007263.1, from coordinate 25,579 downwards.
AAAAAACACTTTCAGGCATTCTCTCAGCCCTGAGGTTGTAAGATTCTGCTCTCCAAATGAGAAGATCACCAAGGAATGTTCTTTGTGTGAAATGGATAGGGTCTGAGAGCTGTAACTTGTTCATCATTAGTTTTAGTAAATTTAGATGTTTTGTAATGAATTGGGTATTACCTCTCTTTGGCTTTTCTCTGTAGTCTGAAGTAATTTAGAATCTTAAGTTAGTTCTTAACTTAATGAGATTAACTACACTTAATCTAAAATGTAGGCCTCACTGGAGTCTAGGTTGAAAAAAGATGAAGTGCTTCTTCATTAAATTCTTATTGTAGTTCCCATTAAACACAATGAAAGATTCCAGTAAATCCAGTGAAAGCCTAATTGAATCTTCTAGCACTTTGAAAAATGGTACAGCAAGAGAGATCTGTGTATATCTGAATTAATGTCACTTTTGTGTGTGTGTTGTTTTTATTATTGTTGTGATTGCAAATAGCAACTTTAAGTGGAATATTGCTAGACTGTGCTAGACATATTCTATGCTAGAGCAGAGTCCTTTGGTGTGCTGTAATACTGTTCAAATCCTCACTAAATGTTAGTTATGATGATGAAGATGTTTTATTTCTTACTATGCTTGAATGCTACATAATGCAGTCATTTGGGGGATTATTTTTTTGGTCTCATTTGCTCACTTACTTGCTTTTTCTTTTAGTGTATCTTTAGATGCTGTCAAAGAGAATTTTTTTTGTTTTCATATTATTAAACTGTTACATGAACAGGTGTTGCTCTAGTTGTCCTGTCAAAGTCAACAGGGTTATATATGGAGGCATAAATAAAGAATACTGACAAACCTTACTTCTACACAAAGAAAGTATAAACCTTTGTACAGCTCTAACATTAACCAAGTGACCTAGATGAATGTGTCAGTAACCTGGGGTTCTGGACAAGTTGCATGCTTCTCTGTATTTGATTAAACATGTCATACAGAGTGGAAGATACCAGATTTCGCTAGAGTACAAAGTTAAGGAAGTGTGAACTAGGTTAACTGTATAAGAGGGTTGGGTTTCGTGCCTACACACCTCACATAGATGAACTTAACTCAGTCTTAGATAATCCCATGAGTCACTTCTTTATTGCTCTTTGGTAAATTATATCGGTAATAGAAGAGGAAATTGCTTAAATCAAGTCTCACGAGAAAGTCAGCTAAAAGAAAACATTGTATTTCCTATGACCAGTAAGAGCTGAATTCAGATTTTTGAGACAAAGTACAGCATGAAAAGGTTTATCGCTGGCAATATAAATGTTCACTGTAAACAGTATGACTAGTGTAAGTCACCACATATTAGTAATTTTGAATGGTATAAACTCCCTCGCTATTAATGTGCTTAGGTGTTTTATATTGATGTTTAAATAACTGGATACAGACATAACAGTATTTCTACTGTTATAGAAGAACTGCCCGGTTCTTAAATCTTTTACTTATACAAATAACCCCATTAGATTTGACTGCTCTTGATTTATGCTTCTGAAATTCATTAGTTTCAACAGTTATTTCTGACTTACAGTTTTGTAAGTGAGAAGGGACTTGATCCCATGGGACTGAGTGGGGAAGATGTTTACAAGTTTCAGGACAGGAATGATGTTTATTAAATATTTCATGATCAAGATTTAAAGGAAATTAATATGAACATTTTTTGTTGTGACACTTTTCTTGCAGTAGTTTGTTAAAAAATAAAGCCTCTTAACTAACCTTTATATTGTTCTCATGAATGAAGTAGCCTTGTCAGATTTTTGTCAAGCCTCATTCTTATGCTTTATTATAATTACATATATGAGAGTACAGCTGAAGAAACATTACAAAGAAACAATAATCTTTAGAGTCTGGAGTAGCTAATAATGTATGGTATATGGCAGTTCTCTTTGCTACTTCAACAAACATTCATGATATACTGCATGAGTATGCATCCTCGTTGTCTCATCATTTTACATTTGTTTAGTGATACAACATGAAATAGGATTGGAAGTCAATAAAATAGAGACAAAGCTCATTTCAGTTGATGCAGTATATAATTTAGACATTTTAAATTACAGATCATTGAGTTTGGAAAGGAGGAAAAAAGATTTCAGAAAGCAGTGGCAATTTAGTTGACCCCTCAAAATTAAACTTTAAAGGTGTTTGTTTCCTTTTTGATGGCTTCATCGAAATGATTACTGTGGTACTGAAACAAACATTACCATATTGCCTAACAGCTTCTTTGCAGATAAAAAATAAGTTTGTTATGGCTTGAACTTGCAAATGCGTGATGACTGCATTGGAGTCACTTTATATACTGCAGAGGTTACTTTTGTTTGTTCAACATAATATAAATACGCTTAGTTGCACTCATTTTTACTTGCAGAAACAAAGTGATGACTCATTGGGCTTCACAAAAAGGGGCATAGACTACCAGTTTATATTATGCTGGTTTTTTTATTGAAAAGAAATAATAGAAAAGATGAATAAGAATGAAGTCAGTCATTGATTTCCTTTTGAGCATGTTCATGAAAAATGTAACATTGCCCTGGAACTGCAAGCTCACGGTCATGGGTTTGCTGTGTAACATTGCATTACTTTATTTGGCAGGGACATGAACTTGCCAGTTGCTGCAATGCTCACTAGGCAAAGCTCACAGTGACATGGGGTTGCAGTTATTAATGCCTGTAATCATTGTACCTGAATTTTAACATTTCACATGACAGATGTGGAAATGGCTTTCTTCACCATCTCCCCCCAAATGTTTTAGGCTAATATATCTCTTGGAATCTGCACTTCATATAAACCCCTCTACTTCTGTCCAATAATTAAGGACCTGTGTTCATTAATTTTTAGCTATGTTTTTGAACATTGTTCTAATAATGACAACCTGTTTACTAGTCCTAGAGAAGAGGTGGATGAAACCCTGACCTTCAAAGAAATTTTTCAAGTACTACAGTGACATTTTTTCAATTTAATGCTTGAACAATCAACACAGTGTCCAGATATCTTCAACTTCTCACTTTTTATTCATTCTTAACATCACTGAGGGCATATTTGTAGCCCTCATCTGTAGGGAAGTGGTACCACATAGCAAGTGTTCAAAGGGTGCTAGTACACAGCACAGCTCAGATACTGTCCTCCCATAAAGACTGATGCATGTTCTTCTCAGAGCTGAAGCTGCAACAGAGAAGGAGAGGGGCCAAGCTCAAGTCCTCCTTCTGTTATAACCTTTGCAAGGAATATGTATTTACTGTGGTCTCCTGTTGCCTGTGGCGTGTAAGGCTTCGCTGCTCATCCATGTAGGACTCAAACATCATTTTCACGTGGTCTTTATTCAGGCAGCTTTTCCTTGGCTTTGTTTACCTGATAGGTGTCTTTGGGATTTCTCTTTTTATGATTTGGCTTCATTATTCTTCTTTTTTTACCCACACTTTTAGAAGTAGCACTATAATTAAATATGATCAAAGTATATTTTTATTTTAAAGAAAATCAGTTAACCTCTCCCACTTTTCAGAACTCAGTAAGGCAGAAAGTTCATAATTTCAATAACAGTAGGATTTACACAAATATATAATCTAAAGAAAGATGCCACAGGCCTGTTTGGAGGGATTCCTCCTGTGTACTAGTGTAGATTCAATTAATAAATCTTAGTATGATTTAGCATGTATTAGAATTAAAGCTATGATACAGTTTGAATTTTTTTCTTTCTAATACCTAAATTAATCTTACCTCCTGATTTCTACTAAAACTTATTTGTGATACAAACTTTTTGGGTTTTTTTAAATGATGTAAACCACTTTATATTGCTATTTTGTTGTTAGGTTTTTCCTCTTTATTTGTCAAAGTTTTTCCATGTGTTAAATAAGGTTACCAATGGAGCACCAAAGTACTGTAATTTTAAAAAGGAGATATTTGACAATATTTGTTTCAAAATACAACTGTAAAAAGTAACCTTTATACAGAACGTATAGGATCTGATGTAGGAAGCTTTTTCCAATTCACCTCAACTTTTAAAAGTTATGGATCCGTTAGAAGTCTCACAGGAAACATAATTCGGTTTATGTTGCTAAATATATTTTATAAGGTACTTTCAGTAGAGCATTTCTCTATATAGAAAAGTAGAACTGTGATTTTAAAAGTAGTTTAGAATAAATCTAACTACGAATTTAGAATTCCACATTTAAATGTAGCTTTTAATTAAATTATATTTTAGAATTGAGAGTATAAATATGTTTAAATTATATTTTGTAATGCAGTAGAAACCCTTGAAAAGAAAAACTACTTTTATAGAGGTAATCCAAAATCAAATATACCAACTGTCTTGGTTTGAAACAGTTTAAAGAGGTGGGCACTCTGACATGAGTAACGCCTCCCTGGATTCCAACCAATCCCTTCCCACCAGTAAGGAATGAGATATGAGTAGATATAAGTGAAAAAATAACAGTTTAGTAACAGAATGCCAACAGGCAAGGGAAAAAAAAGTAAATAACTGCTAGATAGCAAACTGCTAAATCTCACAACCCCAGGGAACAAAGAGGGACTCCAATGCCGGAAATGCTCTTTCCCAAGACGGTGCCAGCCAAAGGTGGCCACATGGCTGGAGGACAAAGGGAAGATGACGTCACACCTTCCTTTCCAAGGTGGCACCCTCCAGACAACCATATCTTTCCCCCTGGAGCGGGAAGCCAACGGGTTTGGCTTGCAGGAGTGAGACTGCCTGCGGTGACCAGCAGGCACCCGCGGAACTCACCCTAAGGCAGCTCAAAACCGCCAACTGCAGCCTCTCTGAGATGCGCAAACCCCTCAAAAACTAAAAGAGAATCCAAAAAGGGAAGACAAAACCTTTGCCTGAGCAAAGACCAAACAGGCCACGAAGCAAATACCATGCAGTGAAGAACCAGAAGCAGCCCATGAGAGAGGATTTTAAAAACACTTGTGATGGTATCCCCAGACATACACACAGCATACCTGGCTGTAGGGTCTTACAGTAACAATTTTTGGGCACAGATAGATATGGAATACGATAACATAACTGTAAAAAACCTCAGCTTTGATACTGAATTAGAATGATAAAAAAAATTATAACTGACCTCAGAATTATCAATGTGGTTTAATCCTACTAACAAAGGCACATGAAAATTAAAAGGCTGGAGTTTATTTTTCAATTGAAAGAATTAATGTATTTATTTTTAAAACAAAATACAGCAGCATGTAAGCAACAGCAGTGACATTATCTTAAAGAACATAAGGCCAAGCTACTTTATTTTAATGGCTGTTATTAATTTTTGGCATTAACTATTTAAAAAGCCAAACTGTACTTTTCTAGCTCAAGACAAGTGCCCAGACAAAATTTCTCCATTCAAATAACTGAAATGTAAATGAAAAATACAAAGGAAGGCTAGAGTAGTGTATTTTAATTCAGTAAGGTGATAGGCTTTCCTCTCTGTTTAAAGAGAATGAGAAGGAACATCAGTGGTTAAATGGTAAAGTGTTACCTTCCTACCATGTTGAAGAGATGCAACCTGATTTACTTCTATGGAATTGTGATGTTTCTGCTGAAATAACTATGTGATTTTTTTAACATTGCTCTCTACTTTGCAGTTTTCTTCATTTTTTATATGCAGGTGGTTCAGAAGGGAATCTAATTTTTTCATCTGAACTATCTTGTCCTCCAGACTGAAGATTCAATAAACTGGGCAAGAACTCCTGCTTACAGTGTAGGCTTTTTTCCATCTAGGAGACTCAAAAAATTCTTCAGGAAGAAGGAGTGTATTTAAGACCAAGGCTGACTTGTTCAGAGTGTCACTATTCAGGAACAGCAACACTTTGCACACATCAGTTCCATTTAAAACAAAGCTGAAGAAAAAGGAATGTGGGAGAAGCAGATATGAACTGGCAAGTTAGGCACATACAGATATCTTCCTACCTTGAGCACATACAGAGATATCTTCACAATTTGGGCAGTTGAATTTCTGTTAGTTAATTTGGCTTAAAATAGGAAACTAAAACAATGAAAGAAACCTCTCAACGTGATGTTGTATTTGGGAGAGAAAGAGCCCTCATCTCCGTTTGCAGCTCAGATGTCTGAGCAGCTCTGCAGCTGTCCTTATGGTGGTTGCTCCTCCAGCCTCAGTATGCTGGAGATCTGGCAGTGCTGACCCAGCAGTGGGGTTTTAGGCAAGAGGGATGGAGGCTGAGAAAGTGTGGTCACTATTGTAGTAACTTACAGTGAAAAAACCCCATCCCAGTCCCCCCAAAAACTCCGGTACACAGTTTTGTTTCTTGGAATCCAAGTCAAGTTTAGGTTCCAGTTCTTGAATGAAAATGACCTTTCCGGGTATGGGTGCTTTAATTTGGGTGGATCAGTGAACAGCTAACAGCCTCTGCAGAGCTTTCTTGCTCCTAAATGCTGAACCAGAACCCTGGTTTTAAGATGCTTAACACTTGCTTGATTGACTCAAGAAGGAAAGGGAATGGCAGTTTTCTGTGGTATCATTGAGCCTGTTTACACCTATGGATAACAACGGGCCAACAGGGATCAAAATTAAGGGCTATGGGCTCACCTTGTGAGATTTCAGATTTAAATTTTAAGTGCACTTTGCACCTGGTCTTGTTAAATCTCATAAGATTCCTGTGGGCTCACTTTTCAAGCTTGTCTTGGTCCCTCTGAATGGTATCCTGTTCCTCTGGTGTGTCAGCTGCACCACTCAGCTTGGTGTCTCCCAGGCCATTCTGTGATTCTGTGTTTCTCTGCAGGCAGAGAATTCCCTCTTTTAACAACCAACAGGGAACTAAACTCTACGAGCCACTCTCTTTCCTCGACCCCTTCTGATAATGGAGGAACAATAAGGAGAGATTATGTAATGAAAATAACGACTTACTAAAATCACAATAACCACAGCAGTATCGATAGTTAAAAGTACACAAAAAGAAGGTGGCTTACCCACCAAAGAACATTCACTCACAGGCACAAAGAAAAACGTGTCTCAAAGACAGCACCAAGCGTGGTCTCCAAACAAAGGCAATATGGTGAGGAGAGCTTCCACAGCATAATGTTCTCCCTCACCCTCCGACCCAGCCCAAAAAGAGTGGAAAGCAGGGACAAAAAAGCTGGAATCTAGTTCATCTGAATAAAGGGGTTGTGCAGCTGCTGGCTAAGCTTGGTCCTCTGCAGTTGTTTGAACTGCCGCCTCCAACTCTGTGCCGCTTGGAGCTGTCCACTTCAACACCACAACTCCCATAGTAGCGTTCCAGAGGAAAAACGGGAGGAGGGAAAAAAACTGGCAGGCAGTGGAAGGGACCAAGTCCAGTCCACCATGGTTTAAGGGGACAGTCCACTCTGCTTTTGTGACTGAGGCAAGAGTGGTGAATTCCGCGTTTCTGGCCCTGGCTTTTTCCCGCCGAAGCCGTGCTCTGCAGCGATGATGTGGGTGGTATCGAATAAACAGTGCTAAAAACTCCACCCCCTTTTCTCTGTAACTGGGACACTATGAAAATGTTTAAAATGTTGGCACATTGTACAGAGTACACCAGAAATGACATTTCAGGGAAAAATTAAAATGCTTCAATCTGAAAAAATGTATAAGTTTGAAATAGAGTTGAAGTGATTTCATTAAAGTGAGATGATAACAGTAAACCTAATAAACTTTCTTCATCTCTCTGTTTTTGGTATTTTCATCTGTCAAGGACTTTAATACTTTGGAAATTTTTTGCAGTTCCGAAAAATGGGATGGGTCATACCTTCACCTCCATGTGAAATACAATCCTGTGCCTATTTATTATGGTTTATATTCCAGCTCTGTATAAGGGTAGCAGATCTGTGCTTCTTTGGCTCTTCCAGTGTCTTACAGAGTTCAGAGTCATATTTGTACCTGAACTGTCTTCCTTTCCAAATCCATTTAGGAGCAAAGTCATTAAAGCCTGAAGAAACAGGGACCTTTACAATAGATCCTCCAAGTCACCAAATCAGTAGCATATTTTCTATTCAGTCCACTGGGAGAAGAACATTTTGTACCTAGATGTTTAGAAGATTCGCCTCTTAAAAAAAAAATTATTATTTACAAGCTTAGAAGCATCTCTTAGGTTCCTGCCTAGTAGCTGGAATGACTTCCCTCCTCTTGTTTAGCTACATAGAAGTTTCAGTTAGTTTAGTTTCAGAGCTTAGTCAGATAGGTCAGGTTGCTGACCCTATAAATGTATTGAAAGTATGTTTGACAGTCAGCTTTAGAGTTTGTATTTCCTTATGGAGTTCATGGGAACACAATGCACATGTACATGAATTCATTCAGTAATTATGTCCTAAATTATCTTACTATTGCCCTAGACTATAAAACAACATATGGAAGAAGTATTTTTCAAGAGCAAGCTTAGAAAGTTTGGTTCTTGTTTCATGTTGTCTTTAAAATTAACCCATTTTCTTAACTTTATATAAAAAATAATACCTGATAAATATAAATTTAATGTAAATATGTGAATGCTTTGGTTTTCTGGGATGCTGCTGTAATACTGTAGGATTGTTAGTTCCAGGAATTATTTCATCCTTGAAAAAACATAGTATAGTACAACTAAAGTGTATATATTGATCAATTGAAAATGTTTATCTACAAATATTACTTCTAAAAAGATTAGGTCTCCCCTACCCCCACTGTCCATTCTTTTTCCTTTGGCCAGGCAATATTTGTCTATTTCTTTTTAAAGAAATCATGCCCTCTGTGTAAAAAAAAA
>VZTA01007263.1:1688-13894 GCA_013398855.1 Mohoua ochrocephala | reverse complement strand
AGGAACTTGAAACTAAATTATTAAGTATCTTACAAGATTTGCAGTGCAATAGTAGGTTAAATTCCAAATGAGTTGGAGAGGCATTCTCCCAAAGACAAGGAGACTGAATGTTAGTTTGTAGGTGAGTGAAACTGAAGTTTCAAACTAAAAATGAAAAATGAAAGCAGCCATATTGATGACTCTGGAAAGGAAGATTTCTTTTTCAAATTGTGAAGGCCATCTCACTTCAGTATTTATATTTCTATTGTGTACTGAAGGGATGAGTAAGAAGGATTTTTATTACACCATTGTGAAATTTGCAATTTTGCATGAATTGATTTTGTACCTCAAATGAGTTATTATCCTACAAAGTTACCATTTCCATCTTTCTTTCTTCTACTTTTTGCTCTCATTTGACAGAATGGGAAAACTATTCTTGTTGTATAGTCTGATGCCGTGAATGTCCTTTTTATAATATAATTATATAAATAACCAAGTCTAGTGTGTTTTACAGTACATTTCCTTAAGCAAACTAGATGGAATGCTTTTTAATAACCCTATAGCCATTTAATGATTTTTATACTTGTCGTTTGAGGACAGTTTGGATATAGATTGATATAGAATTACCTAAAGTACTGCATATAAATTAAACATTAAAAAGGTAGATACAGCCAGACTAAGCAGCTCAGTTATAATCTTTGGTTATGCAGTTACTGCCTCAAGGATACTTCATCTACTTCATATCATATGTCCTTCTTTTGAAAGATGATCAGTGGGTTCAAGTAACATTTCAGCACAGAGGAAATTGCATAATTTATGGACTTTCCAAAATGAAAAACAGGAAACCAGTTTCATTAAATTAAGTCTTCCACTCCTTTTTTTTTTCTTTTCTGCTCCTACAGATTGGAACATTGAAGGACTACTATCACTTCTACCATAGTAAAACAATTAAAAGGTCAGTTCTCTCAAGTAGAGGTACCCACAGCTTCATTTCAATGGAACCAAAGGTAAGAAAATCCATGCATGTATTTGAGACGAAAGCCTTTGCATTTTTTATATGAAATACTGTACCAGAGGACATTCACCTGAAGGGCATATAGCATTACAAGAATTAACCCTATCTGTTTTCTAAGGTTCTACTTCTCATTAAAACAGAGTGAAGATGATATCATGCTATTAAGTATGTGTTATTCTTGGAACATAAGGTCCACCATTATTCCTGGATGAGTACTTGAATTTTGTTAATGCACTAATTACTGTGCTGTGCTTCTCTGCAAAACCACATGCATAAGATTTATGTTTGCAGATCCCTTCTGTGAAACAACCAGCTTTAAAAATAAAAATGGGCAATGTGGGATGGTACAATGTTCAGAGGAAAGCTTCTCTAGTTTTTTTTTTGTGTCTTCTTCTGGACTTGGTTTATGAGGGATTAAAAAGAATATGCATTTCTGTGGTCCTTTTGGTAGTTCCACTGATCTTAATTTTAAGATCTGCATGCCATTTCTTTGTAGCATACATTATAATAGGTAACTGTCAACACAATTTAATTACTGGTTTATAGTTAATATCCTCTTGTATCCTACCCAGGACACACTTTTGTTTGAATCCTTTAATTTCAGTGATTAGTAGCTTATTCACTGACTGCAGAATTGGATTGCCTCTGGTTTTCTTTTAGAAAAAGTTTGATGAAGATCCCATTAGCTTTTTTTTATGATGTTCATGCAATGCAGTGTTGCCAACAAGCCCCCGGGCCCTTGGTGTGGTAATAACAGAGTCAAGCTTTTTTAAAATTATTGGATGATGAATGTTCTCTGTGAAGGATTTGTCAGGTTTTACTAAACAAATCATTTATGAGAAGTAAAAGTTACAAGCGAAAGAGTTTGAACACTGTACAAATTGAGCATCATATAGGAATACTTCTGCCATCTGGAAAACTGTATTTAGGGCTGAAGTTCATCTTGAGGATGGGACAAGACTAGGAATGTACACAAAAAACTGTGTTCACTCCTGTGTTGATAAGGCTGAACTGCCTTTGAGAGCACCAGCAGCTCTGCTGAGCAGTGTATATTGGGGATTAGTATGAAACTGATCAGGGCCCAAATCTCCGTTCCCATGAGTACTGAGACCCACTATTCAAACAACAAGCACTGCGCACAGAACAGGTGAAAATGCAAAATGAAGGGAAAGTGTTCACATCTGCATCAGTTCATGCTCTTTCCATATGGACAGAGGTGGAGTGATTTACACAAAAATACACAAGTTCGCTTACATGTACCACCATAAACTGTGATGTTACACCCAGCTTCCAGATACCCCATCTGCACCTCTGGCAGACAGTCCAGACTACTTTGGCCAGAATAGTGAGAGACTCTAAGGCAGAACACAGCAGAAAATCAGAGTTATCATTTATTTTCCACATTATGCCGTTTAGGTGCTGTCTCCAATCTGTGCTGCTGCTGATACAGAATTTCTAAATTTCTGAACCATTGTTACGTATCACTTCAATACTGAGAAGCTCTAGTGAGGGTTGTGCAAGGTACTCAACCTTGTTAATGATTCTGTACCCAAAGAGAAACTGATGGTCTAATATCTAGATCTGACAAAAAGTGCTTATGATTCACTTTGTGACTGCTTCACTGAACGTGGATTTGGGAATTCTTATGTGGCTGCAGACATGTCAATAAACATATATGTATTTGTAGCACAAAGACCACTTTGTCCTCAGTGTGTATAACATTTAATGATTATTAAAGCAGACTGGCAATTTAATTACTCTGTATAAGCTGGTCCTTTTAAAACAAAAGCTCTAATATTAAATAAGGCACATTGCATTGCTGTGAGAATTTGAAAGGACTGCACGCTATTATATTTATGAGTGTGATGGTATCTAATGCCAATATTTGCAGTAGATTAGTCAGCGTGTGTACTTGGGAACAAAGAAATACTGAAGTTTTTCTACTTTCCAAATAATTTGATGGTAATTTACTTAATGCTGAAAAAGCTCTCCCTGTTACGTGTACATGGAATTAACCTATTCTGTGTTGCTTCAGACATGGATCACTAATTTGCTCCTTTACAAAATTTTAAAGGATGTAATTCAGATTGAGTGGCAATTCATTATGTAAATAGCCTGCATATAATGGAAGAAATTATGAAATTTGGTATTTCTCAATTATTTTCATGGATAGTGTTTGATTTCATTGCGTGAATGCACAATGAAAAGTGTAGAACTAATAGAAAATCTTGTTATTGTGGATTTAAATTAATAAATTGCTTTGAAGATCTTTGGTTTGATTTTCTTCTTCTGGAAAAGACTCTTGACACTGTTATAAACAATATGAATAGATCCAACAGGGAACATAATGACTGGGTGTGGCACTTGGTGCTGTGGTCTAGTTGACAAGATGGGAGTTGATCAAAGGTTGGACTTGATGATCTTCGAGGTGCTTTACATCCTTTTGTGATTCTGTGATAAACTGAAGACATGTGGATTGCACATTTTGACACTTTCCTCAGCATTAGCCTTATATCATCTATATTTAGGTGAAAAGGTAAAGGATATGTAGTATAACACAGTTTCGTCAATTATCAGCCACGTCTTTACCTAGCAATGCTACATGTTGTCATTTACCAATGAAAAACATAAAGCACTTTTAGGAAGAGATGCACAAGTAAGGCTGTAATTTCCTTAACATAGATTGTAATGGAGAAAATTTGAAACATAGCTTTATTCATATCATCTTTCTAGGCCAGTGAATAGTGATGTGGCATTTTGCATGTCTTAATAGGAAAACATAGAAGTAGAAGAAGTCTGTGGATTTAAAGCAGAGATCAAAGCCAATTGAGTGAAATTTATTTACAGAGGTTTCTGGTCTCCCCAGCTGATGTGCTGTTTGCAGTTGGCCTTTGGCAGGGCTCAGTGAGAACGCCACACTATGAATCAAGAGCCTTTTTTAGCTTTAGAGTTTGCTCTGCAAAGTTATTTTGGTGATACTACAATGCATGAAACAATGGGAGCAGGCGCAAAAAAGAAGTGGAAGATGACAGAATGAGTCCCTAATTGAAAGGTATCATGAAGATGTAATTCAGCTATTAAATAGTTGAGTGTGTTGATGGTAGGCCATGTATTGAAACTAGACTATTACAGCACTTCCAGGGGTGAGAAGAAAGAGCTGAGGTATGTCTCTGGGTTTTGCAGCTGCGAAATGAAGAGTCACAAAGTGGGAAACATTGCAAACAAAGATTGAAACCACAGTCTGAAGACCAGACTTTTCATCAATACAAAGGATAAGGGAAATCAGGTGGAGCTTTTCTATGAGTAAAGAGATGACAATTCCAATGAAATGTAAGAGTTGAAGTGTATATGCACGACAACAGTACATGTAAATTAAATGGACAGCGCAGCTGGAAAAACTGTCTTTTTATTCTGAACTGTTAGATGAAATGAAGAGCTTTTAGTGAAGAGCTGTGATAATGAAAAATATCCCACAGAATAGGTAGCATAAATAATCCTAGAAGATGAAAGTTCTTAAGGTAATAGAAGGCAGCTTTAAGATTGGTAATATACTCAAATAGATGTACTAAAGTTTGTTCTGTTCTTCTCGAGACGTCCCCAGAGTCTCCCATCACAACAGAAATCTGAAAAAGACATGTGGCCCACAGTGATGCTAAAAAGCGTGAAATTAATAATTTGTGTTCCTGTAAGTGTGACATTAGCCAACTTTGGAGTATTAGTGTTTCTTCATCAATCTGTACTAAGATGGCATTGCATATTTTTCTAATTTTAATGAATTTCAGGTAGGTTTATTTGTTTGAATCCTGTTTGATGGGTCAAGTTCATTTATCTTTTAGAAAAAGGAAGATTTACAGTCTCATTGAAATAAGAAGTAAGGCTACCTTCACTTCAGGAAGATGCTCTGCTTGAGCTCAATTTTGCAGTAGTGTCATGCCTTTGTTAACTCTACTCCAGGATCAGAGTACCTGGGAAAACATTACTCCAGACATTTACATTTTGCACAGCCTGATCTAACCCCACACAGAGTACAGCAGTATGACAAAGAAAAAAGTCTTATCTTTGCCATATCAAGCTGAACAGAACTCATGTTATCGGCATGTAAAATGCTGGCAAGCATATCTTTGATGACACCAAATGATATGGGCCATTTTCAGAGGATAGGAAAGTAATGCCAGAAGCCCGTCCTTATTACTGGTAGGACAATTGTGTTCATGAGAGGGCAAAGGGGAGCAGAATTGTAGCAGCTGTGAGTCAACCTGGGGCTTTTAAAAGCCAGCACAATGGACTTAAAGCTTAGAGAAATTAGATCAGAATGTTATTATGGGTAAGGTGGTATTTCGTTGTTAAACCTTAGGGAACAAAAAGATTTTGTTAGACATATAGGATAACACAACAGTTAAACAGTGAGACCAGGTGAGTTACTGTGTGGGTAGCCATAAAATGGACAAGCACACAGGGACCAAGAATCAAGATGATGCTACTTGGTTGCAAAATAATAAAAACTGTCATGCTGTTTTCATGTTCAGAATTTGACTGGAGGTTTAAGTTAGTTTTTAAATAATGCAATATTTACCACTTAACTAATTAAGTCCCTTTAATTAATTACCTGAAAAAGCTTTTACATGAGCAATCCTCACATGTTTAACTTAGTAAAAATCAAGAATAAGTCTTGCTATTTTCAGGGAGCCTGTTATTGGGTGAGTTAGAACATGAACTGAATCACAGTGAATGAGAGGGAATAGCAATATCTCCCTATGTCACCTGCCTCTGGAGTATTAATCATATAAACATGAGCAAATAGTCCTACAACTTGGATTTTTTTTTCAGGGCTTTTTGAAATATATAGTTGCTGTTCACTGATAAAGAATTCCAGTATATCCTGCTGGAATTAGTGTTGTTCTAACCATTCATTGTGCTGTAAATTTTGCACAAGTTGGTTTGTATTTTATTTGCTTAATGGTAATTGAAACCTGTACTTATAGGGGTGCCTGTTATATTAGTTTTAGTTTAAACTGTATTTGTCGGCAGCAAAAATCCCTGGGAAATACATGCTGCTTCAGCAGGAATCAAGAATATTTTTAGCATGATGAGGCTGCATCACACTTATTTTCATTCGTCACTCAGTGATGACTATTCAGCAGTTCAGAATGCACCTAGACCTAGAATAACAACAGGGAGATAAATCCCAATGAGTATAGCAATAAAGTAGCTGCATTTTTCCCTTATGTTTTTCCCTTATCACAGAATTCTGTAATAGTTTGAGTCAGAAGAAACTTTTTAAAAGTCATCTAGTCCATCCTGCCTGCAATGAGCAGGCGCACCTTCAACTAGATCAGGTTGCTCAGAACCCTGTTTGACCTAACCTTGAATGTTTCCTGGGATGGGGCACCTACCTGTCCACTCCAGACAGCTTGGTCCAGGGTTTCACCACTCTCATTGTATACAATTTCTTCCTTATATCTAATCTGGATCAACCCTCTTTCAGTTTAAAACCAATTCTCCTTGTCCTGTAGCAACAAGGCCTGCTAAAAAGTTTGTCCCCATCTTAGTGGTCCATGCTGGAAAGCCTCAATAAGGTCTCCATGGAGCCTTCTCTTCTCAAGGACAAACAACCTCAACTCTCTGAGCCTTTCCAAATAGAAGAGGTACTTCAGCCCATTAACCATCTTTGTGGCCCTTCTCTGGACTCACTCCCAACAAGTCTTCCTGTACGGAGGACCCCAGAGTTGGATGCAGCACTCCAAGTGGGTTCTGCACCAACCCAATAACTGAAACACTTTAGAAGGTAGGTTGAAACTTCTAATCGTTAAAAGGAAGGGCAGCCTAAAATTTGGTGTTCCTTTTCTGCACAGGGAACAGTGTTCTGTCTGTGGAGGATACAAAACCAGTGTAAGGATGAACCTTGAGTGACTGTAATCTAAAAATGAAAAGCCAACATCACATGAATATATATGGCCTTCCCTTTTTACTCTACTGGCCAAATTCATTGCTTCTATAAGAGGAAATATCTGTTCTTCAGTCAGAAAATTTTGTCACATAATGGTAATTTCTCTTAATTCATTTACAGTAGGTAGAAACATTTAGTAAAGTTAATTGTAACACTAATGAGACAGATTTATTTCTGAAGAACAAAAACTTTGTTAATGTCTACTTAATAGCTGATTTGCTGTTTGTACTTAAAGAAACAAAAAAATAGTCATTGAAGCTTCCTAGTGGAATTACCTTTTGATGTTTTCTACTAGAAGCAGGAAAATGACCAGTAGGAATTCAGTGTAATATAATTTTAGAAAAGGAAAATGTCCACTGTTGGAGAATATGGAAATTTTTCTTGAAATATATTACTGTATTCAGTTACCTTTCATCATGATTTCAAATGATTTCATCGTGATTTCATCAGTTGTTGGCATCTGCCTCAAAGGAGTTTTGTTCCCTCAATATATATATCAAGTGCATTAAAAAGAAATATTAGATTAGATTCCAATTTTTCACTTGCCAAGTCATTTTACAGAACTCCTTGGCAAACACCATCTCATTGTTAACTTTTGGAAAAGAAGTGGAGATTAGTTCAGAGGTTTTAACTGGTTTGCTCCCTAATTAATTTAGCAAATGAGGAATTAAATACTTGACTCCCACCCACTGGAAAAAAACCAAAACATTATTTTGGAGGATTATATTCTTTAACTATTTTCATAGCATTATTTTGTTAAGATGGTAAAGAGATGAACAAGGAACTTGAAAAACCTCAGGATGGCGAGGAGAAGGGTCAGGATTTTGACCAGGGTTCTTTCTGAGAAAAAAACTTCCGTGCCCCACCTTTTTTATCAAGTTTTTGCAACATCACAGAAACCCAGTGTTGGACCAGCTGTCAGATATCCCATTCCAGGACTCAGCAGTCTTTAGGGATTGTGGTAGAGCTGCTATTATGGTCTCTAGACTTCACAGTCAGTGAGAAAGATGTTGGCTGACTCTAAAGTGGCAGGCAAGGACTCAGCAATCTCTTACAGAAGTAGCTAAAACTTTCTGGATCAGGAATATTCAAAATTATGCAGATTTCATTTGTCTCTTCGACTTTGATGTATTTGGAGCTTTCTGGTTTTAGAGAGGCAAAACCAAAAGACCCCACATATGTGCAATGACCTGGGGTTTTGCAAGGGACTCATGTTAGTAAGAGAAAAAAATATATAAATAGCCTATTCTGAATTTTTCAGACCAACATGTGTCTTGAACATGGTAAGTCTCAAAGGTTTAAAAACATTGGCTGGATTGTAACTGGATTTTAGCTTAGAACTGTTTAAAACCATGGGGGATTTTTCTTTGGAGAAATCATGTTCTTTGACCTCTCTGCACTTGGTGAATTTGGGGCTTGTGGCAATAGGACTCCTTGGCTTTTGTTTTGTGGAGTGTGTTCTGCTTTTAAAATACATTCCAGCAAACATGGTGAGCAGAGGTTAGGATCAGTGACAGTATTTCCAGCTATACAATAGATCTTGTTACAGAAACTTGTTTAGGAACCTTCAAAAATATATAGAAATATTCTTTAGGAGTAATTGAGGGGAAAACTCCCTTCAGGGCATACTTTTTCTGTGTAGGGAACAAATATTTCTGAAAGTAGATGTTATGCAATGCTACATTCACATAGTAAGATGAAGATTCTAAATGTAACAGACCTCTTAAATTTCTTGGCTTTGGGGACAAAGTGGGGAAAAAAGTCTTGTACATGTTTTCCTTTCACTGTCACTAGAGGAACCTCTACAAAAATATATTTACATATCTTAAGAATTAAATGTAGGGTTCATATGTGATAATAGTTACAGTTTTCTTGTGCAGACTGCTGGAGCTACAGTGCTAATCCCAGAAATGGATAAATTCAGAAAAACGTCTTACTAGACCTAACTGCATTTAGCATTTGACATCTTATTTTACAAAATAAAAGTACTTAAGATACAGACAGTTAGTTGTCAATACTTCTTTTGGTTCCTTCCTTATATTCAATAGGCATTAGAATGGTTCAGGATATCATTAGTGCAAAGTTGACTGTACATTAATGAAATAACAAAAACAAGGAGGAAAAAAACTTTGTCCATCCATTGCTTCATCAGAGGACATGCTAGCATCTCAATCATGGAGTTAAAGTTTGGAGAAATTATTTGAGCAGCATGTACTGCAGGATGGTGCAGCACACTCTGAGAGTCTTCAGCTAGCAACTGATTTGAGCTGGGACTAATAGAGGTTGCAGCTGCTTTTGTTGAGAGTGCAAAAGGTGTATGCAGCGTGCAGAATGGCTAACTTAATGAGACAGCATTGTGTCTTGAGTTAGAATGGTTTTGGTCAGAAGGGACCTTAAATGTCACCTAGTTCCAGCTCCGGTTTAGATGCTTTCTAAAGTCTCTCTATTCTGGAATAAGATTTTCTCTGCACTTCTCTGTCAGAATGCTTTCTTGCTTAATGGCACATCTGTCTGGTTTGCTCTCCCTATGCAAGCTGAGAACGCTCATCCTCCCTCAAAGTGAGACCACTAATGGAGGGACATACAATGCATGTGAAGGCAGATCACACAGACTTGGGTAGCCTTATTTTGTAAGTGCAAATGCTATTTGAAAACAAACACACAAGAAACCCAAGGAAAATCCATTTTCAGCCTAAAAAGGAAAAGGGTGTTACATTCCTCACACAATTCAGGAAGCACTAAAGGATTTTGCTCCACCTTAATGGTGGCAAAAGCACTTTAGGTGAATATATATGTGGGAAATTTAGACCCATAAGAAGACAATTTCAACATAGCAGTTATAAACTTGTAAAGGCAGAGGGCTATAAAAGAAAAGATATTTGCAATCCTTAGTCCTTAGATGCTAGTAGGTGTAAGTATTTGAGTTTCTTTGCAGTTCCAGTAAAGTAGTACTTGCTCCTATGTTTTTTAGCAGCAAAGTGCATTTATAGGTAAAAAATGACAGGACAACTAAATATTTTTAAAAATACAGGGAGAGTTAGTCCTCTAATTTTTAATCTGTATTCTAAGAGCTTGATAGTGAAGACAGCAGCTCTGACAGCTGCAGTGGTCTTGTGTTTCACTAAGTGTGCTTAAGCTGTTGTTAAAGTCAGTTTGCATTGAGAGTGTTAGAAAGACAGCAAATTGGTGACTTGGCTACTGGGCTGTAAAATTGCTGAATGTCAGAAAGTGTCAGAAGAGGAGGAACTGAAGAGATCCTAGTTTTGAACCATAGAAAGATGAACTATTCTGGAAGCAGCTGATCCTGCAAGGCCAAATGCCAAAATATCAGCAGGGAGAGAGGAAGAGATTGAAAGAAAATACATTTTGGGAAGGCAGATCTCAGAACTGACTGTAAAGAAATGTAACAGAACAGCTTCTACACACCGTTTCCTGAGGAGATCCAGCTTCCTCTGATGCTGATGATATTGGTTGTATTGCAGGACATTCATAGAAAAATGAATTAAAGTTCTTTTTTTTTTCCTCTCTTGCGTTTGGAAAACATTCTGGCAGCAATGTATGCTCCTGACATAATGGATCAAGATTTTTATGCATCTGTCTTCCTGCTTCTGACAGGCAAGACAGTCATGTTTAATTCCAGTGCTTGTTATCTCACTCAACTATTCTAAATGGTGGATAGCAAGAAATCATGAGACACATAGATAATTTGTCATATCTGGGATTATTAACAGGTAACTGAAGGCAGGAAAAGGGAGCTGGAAAGCCATCCCTCCTCAAAACAAAGCAAAAGAATCTCCCCACTACCCAACTTTTTGTGATCCTTTCTTTTAGGATCATTTTGAAAAGCCAATGTCACTGAAAAGCCACTCATCATCCTTGGCTGATCTCTTACTCTTAGCAGATCCTCGCCAGCTTTAATGGTTCAGAGGAGGTGCCAGGCAGCTGTGTCCTGTTTTCAGCTGTGCTGCTTGAGTGTGTGCAGCCTTCATCATACAACTTTGCTCCTTCCCGCTTCTGACTCCCCACCTGCAAAACACGAACAAGGCTGACAGTTGAATAAAATTTCTGCAAGTGGCAAATGCACACCAAATGCTATGTATTTTATTCTGTGGAATTGTATTTCTCTTGGGGTCACACAGAACATTTTATGAATCCAAACAACATATTAGTAGAATAAAACACTTATTCCAAATCCATACAATCCACTTAAAGCAGTCGTATCCACTGATGTGTTGACTGTTGCTTACATAACCTGTGTTTAACCTAAGTTATTGTTTGACATTATTTTTCACATTTTTTAAAATTTATTTATTCAAGGGAGAGTAAATGCCGGCACTCTGGTGCTGAAGTTATATATAACTATATATAAAGGCCAGAATATTGGTGTAACTTCATTTTTGTAAAGGATGCAGATTAAAAATTTCTTTGTAAGTAGCTTTACTAAACTGAGACTCAATTCACTGTTTCATCTGTAGCTGTTATAACAACTTCATGTTTATACACACACGCGCGCACACACACACACACATTCATGTTGATATATATACTTTGTGTTTTATATATAACAACTTTGTGTTATAGCAACTCTGTATAATGAAACCAGAATTTCTGGATTCTAAAAGGTTTTCTGACTTCCAGGCTGTTCCTAAAAAACTAGTTCTCAAGAATACAAATACCAGTAGACTCATAGTCTGTGAGATCAAAAGGAAATACTGTGATCATCCAGTCAAACCATCTTTTACAGCATCAGAATTAATTTCTATTTGATGCAGAGTGTAGGTTTTAGAAGTTTTCCAATTTTAATTAAAACTGCCAGCAATTCAAAGTATCCAGAAGTTTTTAAAAATGTTCTTTTTTGCTTTATGTGTGGTTATTTAACTTCAACTTTCAGCCATTTCACATTCCTGTAACTATTTGTGAGTCCGAAGAATACTCCTGTGCAGTAGTTTGATGACTTGCATATGTGTTTGGACACTGTGACCTAAAAAACTTCCCCTTCCTCAGCTAAGAAGACATCCTAATACCACTTCCTTGTGGATCTGTTTTTCTCTTCATCATATTTGGGCTTCTTTCCTGGGTCCTTGCCGTATTAACACACTTCCCCTTGCCTTGCATGAAGGAAACTAGCAGTGAGATTTGCAGCCCTGCTCAGTGCAGGTGCTTGGTAAACTTGCTTGTCATTTTGTGAGCCCAAGTACACTCTGAAGAGATAGTCTGAAGAAGGTATTTGGATAATTGTTGCCATTGTGAGAGACTGAGATAGCT
>VZTA01007262.1:166233-248025 GCA_013398855.1 Mohoua ochrocephala | reverse complement strand
AGTTGGACTGTGGACACAAAAGAGTCAACATTGGCAGAACCTACACTAAGAAAATATCACTATAAAATAAAGAATTAATCTTTTTGTATTTTTAATATAGAAATGTGTCTCTTTATAGAAAAAAAATTAATGTACCAAATAGTAGTTTAACATACAGTGAAAACTGTCTGGTGTTTTACTTTATATAGACCCTTTTATTGCCTTAGACCCATTTATTGCCTTAGGTAACAAGCTTAATAAAATTAATGCTAAATCTTTGACATGCTTGTTAAAATATTCCTGATTTGTAAACATTGTTAAGTATCTTTTTATTGCATATTGAAGCAGATATATGCATATTACAGTATGTTGTAAAGGCCAGACCATGATATCTTAACTGTGTCTATCAAATTCTTCTGTTTAATGCTTTCTCTTTCTTTTTTTTTTTCTTTTTTATTCTTTTTTTTGTCGTGGTTTATTTAATTTTAGGTTGGTTGGAGTACTGCAAGAGATTATTACACCTTTCTTTGGTCACCTATGCCAGAAAATTATGTGGAAGGATCAACTGTTAACTGTGTGCTGACTTTCCAAGGTGAGTATAAGGCAGTATCTATCTGTATTTTCCAGCCTACACAGCTTTTTGGATACTTAAAGTGCTGAGCATTGTATAACAGTACTAGAGTTTTAAAAAGATAAATTGGAGGAGAATTTTCAACATTTCACTGTGGGAAGTTTGGTCTTATTTTAGATGTCAAGGAAATTGTAAAGGAAAGTATGTAACTTAGTATGTTTTTTGCATAGTAATGGCAGATGTTCATGGCTGATAGAGAAGCTCTGCTGGAAACTATTAAAATACAGAAAATGACTGAAAAAGCCTGCTGATGATTAAATACAATCTTGGCATCTCTTACTGCATTGTGTCTTTACATAGTCTTTAGTCTCTGGACTTGAGGCATTATCAATGTGAAGTGATTCTTGTCAAAGAATAAATAGTGTAGATGATGGTTTTGTGAAGGTTCAGAGTAGTCACAGAGTTGCATGGAACCTTTTGCCGCAAGGAATTGATGGAAATGTCTGAAGCTTTTAAGAAAAGAATAAAGAACAAACCAGGAGATGTTACACCACTGTACAAGTCTATAGTGTAATTACATTTTCAACACTGTGTGCAGGTCATGTGCTCTCCCTCCCCTTTGCAGTCTCAAAACAGGTCTAGTAAAGTGCAACAAAGAAGATCAAAATTAAGAAATAGCTTCTCTGTAAAGGTGTGGAGTTATAAAGATGAGAGCCAGACTCGTTAAATAGAAAAAGGGACGATGGCTGTGGGCTGTGACCTGGCAGGTTTATGTCTGACATTAGGAAGAACATTTTTACCAAGAGGGAGTAGTGGAGCTCTTGAATAGGTATCCTTAGTGTGGAAGAATGAGAATTCCATACAGTTGTTTAGACACAGCCACAGTAGTCTCAGATAGGTACTGACAACAGTCTCTTGAGTGGGAAACTGGACTAAATGACCTTCCAAACTTCCTTCTGCCAGGTTTTTCAGGCTGGGAAAGGGAAATAATGTGAAGTGACTGATGCCTCTAAAATCAGCTACCCATGGCATGAGTGGATTAATATCCATTCTATATATAGAAATAAATAGGAACCAAATAAATAGGAACCATTGATGTAAGCTACCAAGTGACAAGTTCAAAATGGAGGTGGAGATGATACTTTTATGACACAGTCAACATGCAGAACTTGTTGCCATGGGACATGACACGCATTCAAAATTTCACGTGAAAAGAGCACCTCCACTACATGAATGCTTTTCTGCTTACAAACAGAATTTTATGTACCATCTTACCTTCTTTTTTACTTCCCAGACTTGGCCTTAGTCTTAAAACATAGAAAGAAATAAAAATGAAGTCCTGAAATGATGACTGTATTAGCTCGTTGTCTTATTAAAACTTCAAATAGTGATAGCTTGCATGAGTTCAGTTCTTTCTCTTTCGCCAGGTCTTTTTTTTATTCTGCTACTTTCGATGATGATCATGTCCATGTGGTCTGATAACCATTTTATAACCTTGAAAGTTGATTGAAAAGTGTGTGTGCTCCGTAGAAACTGGAAGGAAATCATTAGTTTCTTTTACAGTTACCAAAGTTCACTGAATGAATGAAATCGGGTTGGACTGAAATGAAGAGTGATCTAGGAAAGTAGGACTTTTCATGCCATTATCAGGCCTTTGTACGTAGAAATTTCACCACACATGAAGAGACCGAGTAACTCTGCCCATCTGTTACATTCCATCCTGACAGATCTCCACTTTTATAGAGCTGCCAGATTGAATCTCCATTCAAACAGTCTCCCAGTTATGTTTGGCAAGATATTTTAATGCTGCTGAGATGAGATCAGTAGAGCTTACAGGAGCTTAATTATCTGAGCTAAATAGTAAGTGTTGTGCAGCACATTAAATGTGGTTTGGTTTTTTTTTTTTTTAGGATCAAGTAGGTGTGCTGGAAGAAAATAATCAGAAATCTCCAGTACATGTTAGATGCAAGAAAAAAGACTTTCAGTAGTTTTAAAATCAGGTTGTCTGAACCAATATTAAAATATGCTGAAGCAGCAATGTAGATTGTTCTGCATTTATTTCTGCATAGTTTCATCTTACTTAGGCACTGAATCAGGTAAACTGAACTACAGTGCTATATAGGAAAGTGTAGCCAGGCCCAAAAGCGTGAATCCTGATGTTTTGAGGTTCAGATACTATTCCCTGAGCGACTGTTAATAAAGTATAAGACTAATGGAAACATGATGTTCTTGATACAAGTGCTGTCTATACAGAAAATGTAATGTTTTACCATTTCTAGGAAAAGTAGCTAAGAGTACTGGGAAAAGACTTCCAGGAATTTGGAATAAAAGCTGGTGAAAAGTTAATGATAAAGTTAGAAAGGGAGAAGATTGAAACGTGGTGAAATAAGAACTGAAATAGGTGGCATCACCTGCTGGACTGAACATTGGCTGAGGATTTATTATGTTAGTATCATCCTCAGGCTGGCTACAGTATCTGAAAATAAGTATTCTGAATAAAACTGGCTGGTTTTCTTACCGTTAAACTGGGTAAGGCATGGGCCTTGAATTTACTAATAAAGGTAAAAATCTCAGTAGTTCTGGAAATGATTGTTTAACATTCATAAATCTTACTGTGTGATTCTGGGTTGTGCAAGAGGCTTGAAGCTTTAGTGGGCAACAGTTCAATTGGATAGTCACCGAGAAATTCTTCTCAAATAATTTGCTTGCACCATGCACTATTACATACCTTTAAGAAAGAGGATTTATTCTTACCTTGTGAAGTCTAGAAGAATTTTTTTCAATTTTAAAAAATAGGCTCTTCGTTAAACTCCAAGCTCTTCCCTTTCAGCTGGTGTCATCCATTCAGAGCGTTTCCGTGCTTTGGCCTTTAAAAATAGCAAAAATAAATTGTGTTTGTCCCACAAACTCCTCCCCCCAAAACAATAACAACAAAACCCTATGTACAAATGGTGCCCGGTAAAGTTGCAGATGTCTTGTCATTGCATATTATTCTGTCTTTGTCTGTTGTATTTGGTTGTGTAGGCATTTCAAGGCCAAAAGATCATTTACTCTCTGTTCTGTGACTGTACAGCAGTCACACGATAATGTGGTCATGATGCAACTTCATGGCATCTGATTGCTAATGATTCTGTTTCATAAATGTATGAACAGCAGCTATTTCCTAATGTATGTGAGGTGATGTGTACAGGTAGCAGCTATTGCCTAACACTGTTTAGTCTTTGTCTTAAATACTAGCAGAAATTGCTGGAGGATGAAGATTACTAAATAGGATGACTTTTTCTTTCTGCTGTTTCGATGATGTATCTGTGCCTTAACTGAGGCAATGAGCATGAAATCTGTAAGTCAAACATGATGTGGTAATCTCTTTACAGATGGAGACTTGTAAGCTTGTGTAGAATGTTTCTTCAAATATGAATTTATTTTGACAGGATATTATCTACCAAATGATGATGGAGAATTTTATCAGTTCTGTTACGTGACTTACAAAGGAGAAATCCGTGGAGCAAGCACACCTTTCCAGTTTCGTACCTCTTCTCCTGTTGAAGAATTGCTCACTATGGAGGATGAAGGAAACTCTGATATGTTAGTGGTGACCACAAAAGCTGGACTTCTTGAGGTTTGATACAAAAATTCTTCAAATGCTATTTTTTAATGCTATATACATACAATCACAGATACTGAAGAAAAAACTCAGAGGAAAAGACCTATATGTGTCTGTGTAATGTATGTATTTCTGGCTTGTTCTGTAGTGTTTGGTTGAAGTTCAGAACATTTGCAGGTTAAATCAAGATTTAAAAATGTATAGCACTAAGCATGGACTGGGAAACATAAGAGTAGATATTGCCCATCTCTCACATCTGTACTCACCGACTAACTGGAGAGGGGGAAGATACCCTTTATGTGAAATGGTGGTTCTTGTAAGGAGAAAGAGTTATGGAACTAGTATGCTTTTATTTATGCCCAAGTTAAGAGCCCTGGAGACTGAGCAGAATAATTGCAGGTGCCCAAGTGTATTAGAGTAGCTCTTGTTTTATTTAAAGCAGTTTTCTATGTGTTGTGTTCTTTGCTAGAGAGATGTGGTTAGACTTGTGTGCTTATATCCAGAGTCAAGGTGTTTTACATTTGCTTGTTGCTGTTTGTAGGCTGAACACAATTTAAACCCAAACAAACAAAAAAGAAACCCAAACTAAGTTCTATTTGAGTTTCTTCTTGGAAAATTGCTCAGTACAGTTTGCTTACCTTGCCATCAGTCATTTTATCCTGTTGTCAGTTGCATCTAGGCACATACATGCATGTATTTGATTTATGGTTCTCAAAATTTAAGACTTAGTACAGAGATACATCTGGGATATTTTTGCTTTTCAGATATGTAGTCATAGTACTGAAATTAAAGAAGTTCTCAAGTATTTTTTAATATCTTGGTTTATAGAACTGTAGAATGATTTGGGTTGGAAGGAACAATATAAGGTCATCTACTCCAACCCCCTGCAAGTGAGCAGGGACATCTTCAACTAGATCAGATTGCTCACAACCCCATCCAGCCTGACCTTCAACTTTTCCAAGGATGGTGCATCTACCACCTCTCTGGGCAACCCTTTCTAGTGTTTCACCACCTTCATCGTAAAAGTTTCTTTCTTATATCTAATCTGAATCTATCCTCTTTTAGTTTTAAACCTTCACCCCTCGTTCTGTTACTACAGGCCCTACGAAATAGTCTGCCCATCTTTTTTATAAGCCCCCTTTAAGTATTGAAAGGGCGCAGTTCATGTTCCAGGGCTTCCTTTTCAGTTGTTGGGGGCAGGGTGTGTGTGCGTGTTCTTTTTTCTCCAGAAATTCCTCAAACACTGCTTTAGAGAGAGTGTGTGTCTCTACACTCAGCTGTCATTTTTTCACCAAGCTGCCATCATCAGAATTAGCTCTTCCACAGTTGCTGTCACTTGGGAACAGTAAAGGCATTTCATTTAAGGAAGGAAAACTTCAGGATAAATCAGGACACTGCAAAGCATGCTATTTAATGGTAGTCTGGTACTATGTAATTAAAGCAATTAAACTTTAGAAATTTGGGAATAGGGGGAAAACTGTAATAACCTAACCAGGGAACACACAATTTGTACTTCTGCTCAAAAACTGGAGTAATCTATTATCCATTTGTTTGATTAGGATGAAGAGGAGAAAAATTACCAAACCCCTCCTTTTTTTTTTCTTTTTTCAGTTTAAAATTGAAAAAATAATAAAAGAAAAAGAAGAGCTATTAAAGGTAACTTCTGTTCTGGAAAAGGAAACGACACAACTCAGAGATCAAGTTGAACAACTGGAAAAAGAACTTAACCATGAAAAGCAGAGATGTGAACAACTGCAAACAGAGCAAAAGGTTAGTTGTTTAACTGATTAAAGCTGACTCATAATGTCTATAATACTGCTTTTTCAAGGACCAGTCAAACTGTGTGAAAATCAGCTATCAAAACCCCTCAGCAGTTAGATAGACATTTACACTGGAATAGGTCAGTTCCTATTAACCTCCTGCCACTATTCCTTTTATGTCGTAAAATGGCTAAAATATTTAAGGCTTTTGGTACCAGGCTTGGTAAGATAATCGATGACAACTGTTGCCAGATGTTTGACATTTAGCTGTGGAATTCATAGCGGAAAGTCGTTGATAATTTAAAGTTTGCCTACATTAATTTAAAATGGAGGAAGGCTTTTCAAAAAAAGCTCTCATTAGGGAATAACTGCATAGAACACAAGCTGTTGAAAATGATAAAAGTTTTTGGTATGAAAAGCAAAGATCAAGACTTAACAGAGAATACTTCTGCCAAGGACTGAAAAGTAACTAGTAACTGACTTCTCTTAAAAGGTTTCACAATTCAAAGGGAAAAGAAGCATAAACCTAAAAACCAGTTTAAAGTGTAAATTAATAGCAAAAATGTAAATGTAGCCTAAACCAAAGCCAGCTTAATTTGCAATTCTCTATGTGGTAAGGAGGAAATCTAATACAATAGAAAGGGCACCAAAAAGTTGGATCTAATCTATTTTTAAGCTGCTGCTTTTTAAAAAACCCCAACTTTTAGGAGAAAATTAAAAACATGTGGGAGGGAGGTGGTGACATGGACAAATTTGAAGTAATGAAACCTATATAATTTAGCTGTGGACAGCAGTTAATAGACTGTTTCTAGGTACTAGTATGTACATGTCAACAGTCCTGTGTCATACACCTTTAATAGGAATTTGTTGAGGGAACTTGAAAATGTTAGTGCTTTGTAGTATACTTTTGAACAGTGGGTGAAATGGACTGGAGTGTTGGCTAAGGAAAAAAGAAAGGATAGATCTTGTTTAGAAAAAAGTTTTTCCTATTAAAGAATGATTTTAATTTAACATGCGTGGGAGAATTAGCACAAATCAGTGAGAGAAGAATATAAATTCACACTTCATGGATTTGCAGATCATAAGTTTGGTGGATAAATCTGAATGAGCTACACAGATACTTTTCATTGTCACTTGAGCCTCTTATTTAAAAAAAAAGTCAGTTCCAACCCATCCATGTTAGCTTTACAATTCCATTTTAGAACAATTTGTGAAATGGGATTTTGACTGTTGTTGAGCAAGGATACAGTTAGACTGTATAGGAGCAAAAATGTCTCAGTACTTTTTCACGTTTTACAGTGAACCTCTCCAGTCCAAAATAGTTTTGCCTCTAAGATACCACAATTTAGCAAATAGAATTTAATTTCAGGAATGTTTGGGTTTATTTTGTGGGGTTTTTTCTCTCTCTCTTTTTTTTTTTTCTCTATTATCATTGTTCTCCTTTGGCCTTGTATTTTCACGAAGAGATATAATGCAGTGTGACAAACTTCTCACTTGTACTTAGCTACAAGTAGATCTGAGGCTGATGCAGCTCTTCACCTGGCTAAAACGCTATGGAAGTTTTCTAACTTAGCAATTATTTTTGTCTCCAAGACTTTGATGCTCTCTTATTTTATGTCTTTTTTGTCCTGTTCTCAGTTTTTCACTTTTTAAAAAAAAGAAACACATCTGCTGAGCTGAAAAAGTGTTCATTTTTTTATGTATATAAGCAGAATATAAATTGGGTATTATTCCTGAAAATTAAGCAAGCATCTACTACATCTGCCAAATCAGGTGCAGTAAGTTAACTTTTTAATCATCGGAAATTTTAATAAGCAATGCTTTATATGTGGCTCTCCAGTCTTACAGATGACTTGCTCTCCTTGCCTCCCCACCCCAGTACACGAAATACAGCAGTGGGTTGCAGGATTGTGTAATTTATGTTTGCTGGGAATACATACAGTACATTAATGGATCGATTGAAAGATTCCTGAGCAGCAGTGATGCAGCACTCAGTTGGATTTCAGTAATAATAAACCTAGGTTTTATTTTTATTGTGGCTTGTTTAAAAAATAACGCATCAACCAAACCCAAAAATCCAAACAAAACAACCCCACAAAACGCTCCCTCCCCCAACTGACCACTAAAACAGACCTTACCAAGCAGCTCCTGAACACAGCCCCCAGATAATGTAGTGCACTTTGTGTGATGTGAATAGTTGTTAGTGGCAGTAAACCTAAGCAATGCATTAACTTGGATGCTTTTATATAAGACTACAGGGGATAATCGTTGAAGTGATAAGTAATCAGAATGTATTTGTATTTTCTGTAACAGCAGAATCTTCGCAGGTGTTTGGTAGTGTGAGCCAGGTTGTTTTGGCTTGGCTTATGGGTTTTTTGCCTTTGAGTGGTTGTTTTAACTAAGTATTATGGGGGCTTTTTCATTTTCTTCTTTTATTTCTAGTTCTCTTTTTTCATATGCGTGTGAATTTTTAGTTATGCTCTACAAACTTTTAATACATAAATAGGTTAAAAGTGGAATTGATGAATTTAAAATTTGTAATTTTAAAAATCTTTAACTTAGGTAAAGGTTTAACTATTTGGAATTCTGTTTTTAAAATCTTCCAATATACTTTGGAGCATATTAGACTAATGAACAAGAATTAATAAAACAAAATAGCCCAAATAAGAAAATATAATTATTTTATATATACTAGATCTCATTAACTTTGTAGTTTAAGGCAGCTATAATTGATAGAAATCTATTTCTGTTCAAAGTAAAGCTAAGTTCCATTGAACCTGTGGGCAATCTCTTAACAGCATACTTTTTTTTTGTTTGTTTTTGCAAGTACTTCCATCAGGAAGTGCACAATATATTTCTGCTTGTGCAAAAAGCTCTCAAAAAACCCATAGTAGCACAAAGCACCGTGTTTAAAAAGCAGTAATTGCATGTGCCAAGGAAGTGGATGTGTCTGGACAGACACATGTATTTGATTCTAATTGAGTGCAGAGCTCTTTATGCTGCCAATGTACTGGCAACTAGTGTTTGCTTATTGCATTTGTATTGTGATAAGGGAGCCCTGGAGTTATGAACCCCTGTATACGTAATACTTGCCAGCTTGCCTAATTCTGAAAACCCTTAGCTTCTTCAGAGAAAATAATATGGTTATCTGAGCTCATTTGTTTTGTCTTTTGATCAAATCCATTGTTACGTTATATTTTTGTAAATGAATTGAACAGAACGGGGATGGTGTGGTTAGGGGTTGTAGTACCTAAGTTACTTTGCCGTGGTGCAGCATAAGTAGAAGATGGAGAAGCTCCAAGTTCCTAATATGAAAATGTTTCCTTAAAAACCAGTTCTCTTAAAATCCCCTTTTTATTCATATGCCTTTAGACTACTTTCTTCCTTTTGGTATTGATTTTTGTCAGTCCTTTATTTTCAGAAATAGTTCAGAAGTAGTTTGGATCATTGAGAAATGCTTCTGTAGAAGCATTGCTTTCTTAAAATAGACAAGATAGTTGTTGACACGACAGTGCCACAGCTGCATCGCAATTAGGGCTTCCCTCCTACTCCTGATTAAATGACCTCTCTTCACACCTTGTTGCTCTTACAGAATTTTGGGCAGTGGAACTATTGTCTTCTCCGTGTGCTTTTTGCCTAGTTGGGGTGTTTCGTAGGTGGTTAGGGAAAATATTAGGAAGAGATAAGCTAAAAGTAGATGAATCTTTTAAGAACATGGCGTACTAAACAATCTATTCGGGTGTAATACAATCAGTGCTCCATGAAGCGTGACTATTGGGCTCTATGTGTGTTTTCAAGTATGGAAAAGATTCCCATTTTTTTGAGTTTTACAAATAGGTGAGTTCCTGTGTTTGCGGCACTTGAAATTGGCGGCCACAGCAGACTACAGATTTTGGTTTGCAAAGGTGTCCTTGCTGTTCAGGAGATAAACAGTTTTGTGTTGCTTTTTACAGGTAGCCATGTCATTTCCTACCAAAGGTAGGAGGAATAAATGCATTCAAGGCATAAAGTCATAATGTGCTATGAGAGTTCTTGAAACACATCTTCTTGTAACACGTTATTGTACTCTGAGTCACTACTTGTCCCTAAAGGCTTTTGGTTTTTTAGATTTGGTTAATCTTTTTAGTGCTTTATCACATTAATAAAAAAACCCATTTGTATTCAACACATGAATGATTCTGCAGACAACATTTTCTCTTGTTGCCACCATCACAGAAAAAAAAAATATTTGCAAGGCACACAGCTCAGCATTAGTCAGTGTTTGCTCTCAGAGGGAACATGCTCTCCAGCCCCACTTTTTTAGTGTGTACTTATGGTTTATTACCATTAAGTTGTGTTAATAACCTTCCAAAGCTTGAGGTATTGTAAGATGAGGGACAAATTCAGTCTTTATTTCTTTTAGGTTGATCTTTCCCTCTTATCCAAGGCCTGCTTCATGCAGTATGTAGTTGTTCTGACAAAATCAGTTTAGAGAGGGTGTAAGTGGCCTTTCCTTTTCCTGCCCCCAGCGTGAACACTCTTTTAGTCTTCTGAAAAGGGCTTGCTATATTTTCAGTTAGAGGAAAACACAGTATTCCTTTGCAGCGGTTTTCATGTCAGTTAAACCATTCCTACTTTTTTTTTTTCCCCAGATGACATTAAAATAGTTCTTACTGAGTGTGAAGATTTGACTTAATCTGTTACTACTCTGTGTGGGAATTCAGAGTAATGCGAAATTATTGGAAATGTTTCAGAAATGTCACATCTTTTCCTTACAATCTTCTGTTAGTGTTTCAGAGTTAATCCGAGGGTGATGTTTCCTGGTAGCATACTTTTATTTAGGATCATGCTGTATGTAAACCTTGCAACGCTAGGAATATAACACTGTTAAAATAATGATGTAGCTGCGCACTATGATTATTTTGCTTAAGAAGAAGACATATTGTACATGGTTACCAGAACTGTTTCAGGTTGCTTTTAATATTTCAACTTTTCCTTTGGTTTGCTTTTGTAAACTGGTACATAATCAGCGTGTTGAATAACATTAGTATGCTGCTTTTATGTGAATATATTTTGCTTTTTAAAAAATTGAAGGAAACAAACTTTTTAAAAAAAACCTGAACAAAAGCTTAGTATGTTTTTATTTAGAAAACAATAATATAAATATTTCTAATCTCTATCTTAGACATTATGAATATAAAATGTATGCAGCTTTGTACATAACAAGAACACATGCTTTTTGGTCTTTGTGTTCCCCGTTTTGTGCATGCTTAAACTGGGTGCAAGGTCTGTGGCTGCAGTGCACTTGCCTACTGTTTTAAGATTCAATATTACTGTGCTGAAGAAGGGAAATATGCAGTAGTCATTGTGTGTCTTTTCGTCGGTCATTCCTCTGATACTGTGCAACCATTCAGTTTTGTGAACACTCGTTTTGTGCTTTTGTGGAAAGCAGAGCTTGCAAAAGATGCTTTTGCAGTCATTGGTCTCCCTCTAGTGGGAAGCGAGCACTTCTAACCTGATTACTTTAATGTGACAATGGTGACAAGTCTTATTCCTGTGACAGTAGTTTCTGTCTACGTTTAGCTTGAGCCAGAAGCAACAGATTTGCAGAGTGCCTGTTCATCCTTTGATCTTGTGAACATTTGAATAGTGTTTCTGTTATGATGCTGGCATAAATTGAGGCAGAAGTGAATTTACTGACTTGATAAACTTGTTCTTTCATGCTTTTTGTAAATTTAGTTTACCATTTAACTTTTTAAAAGTGGGCTTATTCATCTATCTGATGGGGAATTTTAATAAGACATCCATGTAAATTCACATTCTGCTGACAGGTTCTACCTGCACAGTAGCTTTATTTATTGGAGAATTTTATTCAAATATCAGAGATTCATTTAAGTTGGCTTTTGGTGCCATTTTATAAGGAGAGTTTCTCTGCTTAGAAAGCGAAAAAACACTGTTGTGCAGTGTGATGTGTCAGCAGTGCAAGTAAGCAGTGCAAGTACCCAGTTCAGCCTGTGTGCATAAAATTAAGTAAATCAAGTGTTTTTTCAGTGTTTCTTTAGACCAGGCTCTGTTCATATGGTTCATGTGCGCTGCGTGTATGAAAATCTGATAGTCAGGAAGATGCATTGTTTTAGGGAAAAAATTCCCCCAAAATTAAGTAACAGCAAACCATCCAAAAGGCAAAAACCCAAACAGCAACCAAAAAACTGCCCCCCAGCCCAAAAAGCAAACCTCCCCCCAGTTTCATTTAATTTTAGACACAAATTAAACACTCAGAATTCGCTCAGGTTGGCACCAGCAGTTACAGCACCCTTGGGTACTGTAAACATCATATGAAGAGAAAACCCTGTTTTGTGGGTTTTTTTGACTGTTCTGTGTATGAATATTTCTTAAAATGGGCAATTGAAAATTATTTCACTGGAAAATTAAATAGTAACTTGAGATATTCTACAATTCAAATTATGTATTCATGATAATGACTTAGCAAAATCAATAGCTTATAGTGAAATTATGGCATGTTTTAAGAAATTAACGTTCCGACATGTAAATACATGCTGCAAAATCGTAGTATGTGTAAATGCTTCAGCTGTCTCCTGCAAAAACCTGCATGTTTGTAGTCTTCATGACAGTAATTGAGTGATTGATGTAACTTAGATGAACTCTTACGGAGTTAGACCTTAGTTTTGTAGTTTTGATCTCTGTAACGATGTTAGTTGAAGAATTAACAGTTACAGTACTACCACTGTGATATCTTAGGTTTTCAAAATAGACTGACTGCAGTGTTTTTTAGAGAAGTATTTCTATTACGAGTTGTAGTCCCGAGGATAAAAGCTTAATGTCATTGGGTTTATTTGGAATTGATTTACTGTTTTACTTTACTGAATGCTCAAATTTTTTTTTGAAAGAAAAATTATGACTTGAGGGTTCCTTTCAGAACTTTCAGGTCCTGTGTTATGGGCAGACTCGGATTTTGCAGTGGCTGCAGTGGTGCTATGTTGTGTTTATCGTTTATCCTTCAGAGGTCTTTTAAACAGAATAAGATGTCATCCAAGTGTTTCACATGATCCTGTTGGAGCTGCTGTGATGTCAGTGGGATAAGGAAAAGGCTCCTGCAGATAATTGATCTAAACCCCCTAAATTCTCTGTAGGATATCAAGCATAATGGTTCCTCTGACATTAAATTACATCCAGATAAATCAATCCAGCTGAAAGGTGGTGCTGCTTTTTTTTGGTGTTTGTTTGCTTTTTGTCTGGGTTTTTTTCCCCATTTTTGTTTT
The DNA here is from genome assembly GCA_013398855.1 of Mohoua ochrocephala. Lineage (NCBI taxonomy): Eukaryota > Metazoa > Chordata > Aves > Passeriformes > Acanthizidae > Mohoua > Mohoua ochrocephala. The sequence continues at coordinate 234,852 of VZTA01007262.1, read as the reverse complement.
TAAATAGATTGCCTTGTATTTAGTGATTTGACCTCTTCAGTGTGAGCTGCATAGCTCATTTTTAACTTTTCATCCTTCTTCATTATAGTGTATGCATTCTCTAAAAAGGAAAAAAAGGCTGCAGATACTAGCCATTAATCAAAGGTGAATGCTTTAGGTGTGGAATGACTTTGAAAAGGCTGGTAAGGAGTTCTACATGTTATGGAAAGGGGAGATGAAGCACAAAAAACCGTGCTGCCCATTGCCATACTCCAAGGTGTCACGTCTGGATATAGTCTTGGGTTGTATTTTTCAAGTATTCTGTCTGCTGGATCTCTCTCTGTGTTTGAAAAATGTGTTGTATGTGCTGATTCACAGGAAGGGATGTCTGTACCATTTTGCTTCCATTAACCAGACTGTGCTCAGCAGTGCTTTACTGCTGTTTTGAAAATCCATTGGAAGTAAGAAATAAGTAGGAAGAGCGTGTTGTTCTTCCTTGTTGAATGTATGGATTTTTGCCATGATTTTCTCTTATAAAAATGAGAATTTAGAAACATTATGGCTATTCCATTCTCAAATGAAAGATTATTAGTCCTTTTGCAGGGGGAATTTATTTATGAAATGGATTTTAAATGTGTTTAAAGGATGACCCCAGGCATGATCTTTGCATATCCTTTAGGTAGAGCTTATAATAGCTTTATGAGGACAGCGTTGCATGGAATTACAATAAAATTATTTTAAAAATAATCAGTCTTAAATCTTCTGCCATTTTAGAATAGCAGTAAAGATTTTGGAACCCCCATATTTCTTCTTGTTCCTTATCTGAAGGTACATCAAGATTTTCGAAGTGGAATTTAGATTCTAGGGAAATTCACTTGACAACTCATCGAATTTTTGTTTCATTTTACTAGCGAGACTCCTAGCAGTTACAGGAGTTTTTGTTTTGATAACTTCTTGTTTTGCAGCAGTTAAGCTGACTTAAGTAATTTCTGGTTGCTTACTCTTGACCCTTGTGGTGCAGTTTGCTTCCCACTTCCACCCTTATGGCTGTTGCAGCTCTAGGGAAGGAGATGGGGGAGCTGCATTTGTAACTGGATTAAAAATAACCTTAAAATTGTTGAGTGTTTTTAAACCAGTTCATTAAAATGATTCATGCTCTTGCTGTGCTTTTTTTATTCCTCTGTTAAGAAGGTGGAAGAGAAGATACAATATTGGTAGGTGTACCAGATAAGATAAATGAATTAAAGCAATTATTACAGAAAGTAATTGCCTTTTTTGTAAGAGTGGTTGTACATTTAGTTGATGTGTTTATTATATTCTTCCCCTTTAGACTCCTTCTAAACACAGTTGACTTTACCTGTAAAATAGTCTAAGAGCACTCATTTTAAATTTTACAGGCTCTGAAACCACTGTAACCAGTGTATGGGACTAGGATTGCTGCATCTAAATTGAATTGCTAAGAATTCTGTAAAATAACAAGTCGTCTCTAAAAATTAATCCTTTTTTTTTTTTCTTTAAAAACTGTAGGCTTTAGTTGTATCTAAACAAGTTTATTAGGTGAGAATCTGTTAAGTATGGAACTTTTACATTTTAGTACCATGTCCCTTTAGAATAACTAGCAAAGCAGCATCAATTGTAATGCTGTTTGTGGAGTGAATTTTTTTCAGGCTATTAATTCCTTTTAATATATGTTACCTTTGGCAGCCTGTTTGAACTGTTTGTACAGTTTGTATATATAATGTATCAGATTAAATTCTTTTGAAGGCACTTGGGTTACAACGGTTACAGTTATACCAAAGTGGTGTTTAGAGAAAACACAGATATGCATTGAAATAGACTTTTTACTATAGTAGGCTTTCAAAACAGGGGCAAGTAATTAGTCTCCACTGCACTGGGGGAGGACAAGCAGTTATAGAGTGTGCTGTTGCTGCTGGTTATATAGCAAGTTTTACTTGGAATACTGACTTTAATTAAAATATCCTGCCCTCATTACACCGAGTATGTATATTTTTGGTTGCAGGAAACTGATAGCTCTTCAAAACTAAAGACCTTATGAACGTTGTGGGTTATCTTCTCCAGTGCTGTTTTTTAAAAAAAGATGGCACGTTCATGATCCCTTGAAATTCTTTTTTATATTACAACATAAGAAAGCCATTTAGAGTTTAAATAGTTGTAATATATTAGTCCTCTTCTTTTATGTAGGATATATAACAAAAATAAGAATCTACTTTACGTGCTGGTTCAGTGTGTGGCAAGTGAATGAGTCATCAGATACATTTGCCGCTCCTCAGTTCAATACTACCTACCCCCCTGCCCCAAAAAAATCATAATGCTCAAACTTCTGTTTAGTTGCTTGTAAAAGTGGGGCTTAATTATACTTGTGAACAGTGTATCTTGACAATTAATGACTAAACCCAGTCCTCATTATATTTTATTGTACTTAAAACATTGTTAGTTAGGTTGGAATTCGGCCAGTAGGGGTTCTTCGTAAAGTCTGGCCGATGTGTTTCTCTTGATGGAACAGTACAGTCTTGTTATTTCAGGGCATTGAGCTTTGTTTAAAAATGAATAGATGAAGTAGTGCTTTAATCTTCCAAATCTAGAGCAGAAAGACAACTTGTCCCTTAGTATCTACACAAACACTCTTAAGTCATGCTGTAGTTAGGTATGTTGGTCAGTCTGTCTTGACCTTGTTTTACACTTTGATTCGTATCACTGTCATGGTTGATAATAAGCTGAGCTTTATCATACTTTGATATCAGAAAAAGTGGCATATTATCTCAGTATGTGTGATCTACTTTAGTGTTACTTATTTATTTTTTCAAGAAAATAGTTATATTGAAAAAAACCCATTTTCAGGGTTATTTCAGATAGCCTGACTTTAAATGGCTGTTTTGCTGTGGTGGAGATGGCATTCAGCTGTCCACTGCCTTAGAACAGTATGGACATTAGATAACGAATGCAATACTTTAAATGGTTTCCCATCTTGTATTTGTCAAGTTTTCTGACAAAGGAATCTGTTTTGGCTATTGTCATCATCCTCTGTCTCAGCTTCCAATATCCAAGGCATAAATCCCACAATGGTTGCATGAGCTTCCTTGAGCTATGTGAGACCTTTTATATGTTCTAGCTAGGAGAATGTCATGTAGTAACCAGCTCTAAATCAGAATTTTGGTTTTTTTTGTTTCTCCTTTTGCCTGCAGTTGTCTTTACTGTGGCTTGCTACCGTGGTGTAACTGTCTGGAAAAATGCAAGCTCTTCTTCTTTTTAAGTAAAAGCAAGTACAAAGAGAATAAAGTACTTTGTTTTCTAAGCTAGACAGTGAATGGTTTATTTACCGAAAGGAAATAGGCAAGAGATAGGAAATAATGTGTTTATCCTGTACTCTGAAGTCTTTGGTAGGCTTTGAGTAACTGAGTGCTTGTGCCAAAACAAACTCCTTATTGGCCCCTTATTAATATATGAACTGTGCATTGCAATATTCAGTATCTATTTATATATACTTGAAATGGGCTTGTTACACATTTTAAGGAAGAGGAGAAATCGAATGGCCGTATTTTGGCATCAATTCAAATAGCATGTTTTGCTTCTGCAGAATCACATGTTTAAATGACATCTATTTGCATTTTTTTAAAAAGGATAATATTCAGACATCAGAAGCTTTTAAAAGGGAAAACAATGATTTGAAGAAGAAGCATGAGGAGGCTGCTTCAAAAGTTCTCCAGCTCGAAGAAGATATCATGACCGTTACTCAGAAAGCCATTGCAAAAGAAACTGAGTTAGACAGGTACTTAGTGTTTTTGTTTCTTACCTTGCTTACTTTACTTTTTTTCCCCAAAGGTGTTTTTTTAGGCTAACAGTTTTTAATATATGCATGGATTTTCTGTATTAATAGTTCTGTACCAATACTTTTTCAATGTTTTAGTCTGAAGGACAAACTGAAGAAAGTGATCCTTGAGAAGGAGCAACTCGAATGTGTGTTAAAGACAGAAAAGGATGAAAAAGAACTTTATAAGGTAACTTTATTACTTGTACCTGTATACACTGGAATGAAGTGGTTTGAAATAAAGGTAATAATGTTTTATGGAGAAGTCTAATAAATTGAATTTGTTAAGGAAAAAAGGAAATGGGTAACTTCTGTGAACATATCTTTAAGATAGTTATAGATGTTCTCATATAAAAATGAATGAGGAAAACAGCATCTGAATTCAACCATGGTATAAAAAGGTCTCTAAGAAGGAGAATGAACCACCAATTTGTTATAGCTCAGACACAGTAACAAAAAATAATAGATTCTAGTGAGAAAATTCTTTAGTTATACAGCGCATCACCCAGTAACTGATCATCTTTAACACATCTTTTTTCATAACTAAAATACTTCTTAGTCATGTAAATTCTCTCTCCAGACTTTGTTTTCTAAATCCCTCTTCTTGAGCCTTGCGTATAATAACACTGAGAAGCTTTAGTGGGTTCTGTATTGCATTTGTTTTTACTAGCATAGCATAGTTTCTTTTGCTGGTATTGAGAGACACCCATATATAGAATAAAATACACTGCCCCAAAGCAGAAAAAATTTTATATGCTAAAATATTGAAATCCTTACGTTGTGTGAAACAGATCAAGTGTATTTAAAAGATTATTTCTGTTCCTAGGAAAATATCATTATGTGACAGGCAGTATTAGATATACAACAGAGGTTCTAAAATCTCAAAGCATCTTTTACAAGCATGGAATCCCTTTGTAAATAATCAACACAAATCTTCTGGTCTGAGTGGAAAACACTTGAGTGCAGGAGCTATTCTGCATTATTGTAGGCAGAGTTGTTAAAAGTGGTTTGCTGTCATTGGAAATGAATATTGCTGATGTAGACCTGTTTGCTTAGATGACCGTGGGCAGATACTACTAGAAGTTTAATTTCCCTTTAGTTTTCTTCAAGTCATTTCTCTTTTGCTTGTCCTTAGTTGTCTAGCATTTGTGAAGAGAGGAGTGAGTCCTGAATAGCTTAACTTGATGTGGAGAGAAATTAGGGCTTTAACATCTAGCTGTAGAGTGCAGCTGTTGTTAGGTGAGCATGCTGAAAGAATTCCAGCCAGAAAATCTGGGCTGGAGGGCAGTGATAATACCAAATGTTTAGTTTGTCTCTTTACCCATTCTAATCTGCCTCAAGTTATAATACGTTAGAATTTAGTGAGCACATAAATAGACAGGTGAACAGTAGTTCTCCTAACGTGGAAGAAGTTTGACATGTTTTAGCATCATTGCAGATACACTTGAAGAATACAGAAATAGAAAACACCAAGCTAGTAAAAGAAATCCAGACGTTTAAGAATTCGGATGCAAACAAAGAAAACATGGTATCGTATTATAAAGAGGAGGTTGGCAGATTACAGCTATTAATAGCTGAAAAAGAAAATATGAAGAAAGCTTTATTGCACTCCTCATCCAACAAGGTAAGCAGTACTAATATAATTGGCCTGATGTGAATAAACGTATCTAATGTTGTATGTGCTCGACTAGAGAAAGGAAGAAGTTGAAGAAATCACCAGGGTATAGGCTGAGAGGCAGGAGGATTATGATGTTCTCTGTAGATGCAGAAAATGATGAAAAGACTGAGATCTGTTCTACTTTTGCGCCTTTTGAGCTTGTTGCGGTCTTACATGATGGACTGAGATTAACGATGTGTGAAAAGGTAATTTTTGAGTTCAGTAAAAGTGGTGTGCTCCTGAGTTGCTTCTGGCTTCATGACAGAGAAAAGAAGGTTGAGGAAAAAGTTCGTAATGTAGCTGTGTTGAGACTGTAGAGGGTGATGGAGAAGAAAAGAGGAGACATGGAATGATTGCTGAAGGACTTGTTAGGTAAATGTACTCTCAAGCTACAGTGCTGACTGAGGTCTCTGCAGTGACAGGAGGGTTTCGAAGGAAGAGGTGACTTACTATGCCCTGTGGTAGCATTGTGGTTAGCAAGCAGTGTTGGTGCAATAGGAGAGTGAAATTGCTGAAGAACTCATATTTGTGCTGTCCGTGGTCCATGTGGGGTTACTTCAGACTTAGTTTTAGTCGGGTGCTATGGATGCATATATTGGGTTTGTGTGGGTTTTGGTAGCGGAGTGGCCTCTGTGAGAAGCTGCCAGAAGCTTCCCCTGAGAGAGCCAGTATCAGCCAATGCCTGACAGAGCCAATGCCAGCAGGCTCCAAGATGGACCCACCACTGGCCAAGGCTGAGCCTGTAGGTGATGGTGGTAGCGCCTCTGGGATAACCGATTTCAGAAGGGTATGGGAGAGTGGGAAACTGTGTGAGAGGAATTGCAGCTGGAGAGAAGAGTGAGAACAGGAGAGGGACAGAACTCTGCAGACATCAGGGTCAGTGAAGGAGGGGGAAAAGGTTCCAGGTGCTGGAGCAGAGACTCCTGTGCAGCCCGTGGTGAAGACCCTAGCGAGACAGGCTGTCCCCCTGCGGCCCATGGAGGTTAACAGTAAAGCAGACATCCACCCGCAGCCTGTGGAGGAGCCCGTGCCAGAGAAGGTGGATGTGCCCGAAGGAAGCTGTGACCCTGTGGGAAGCCTGCACTGGAGCAGGCTTGCTGGCAGGACCTGTGACCCCACAGGGGACCTGTGCTGGAGCTCTCTGTTCCTGAAGGACTGCACCTTCGGGATGCATGGGATGGGATCCCACATTGGAACGGTTCATGCGGAACTGCAGCCTGCGGGAAGGACACGTGTTGGAGAAGTTTGTAGAGGAGTGTCTCCCATGGGAGGGACCCCTACTGGAGCAGAGGAAGAGAGTGAGGAGTCCTCCCCCTGAGGAGGAAGGAGCAGCAGAGACAATGTGTGATGAACTGACTGCAGCCTCCATTCCCCATCCTGGCTATGCTGCTGAAGGAGGGGAGATAGAGAATCTGGGAGCGAAATTGAACCTGAAAAGAGGAAGGGGTTGGGGGCTGGATGTGTTAATATTTGGTTTTATTTCTCGTTATCCTGTTCTGATTTGGCTGGTAATAAGTTAGATTAATTTTCCCCCCAAGTTGAGTCTGGTTTTGCCCATGACAGTAATTGCTAAGTGATCTCTCCCTGTCCTCATCATGACCCACAAGCCTTTTGTTATATTCTCTCCCTTGTCCAGCTGAGGAGGGGAGTGGTGGAGTGGCTTTGGTGGACACCTGGCATCCAGCCAGGGTAAACCCACAAGAGAATAACCATTAGGTGTTTTTTCCTGATGTACATCATCCTGTTCCATTTCATCCAAAAGGAATGCAGTTTCTGTGCCCTGAGATTGTTCTCAGATCTACAGTGTGATAGGCAATAATGAAATTGACTGGGAGTTTTGCTTCACACATGTGCTCTTGATCCAAATTAGAGAGTCAGTTTAGATACAGCCTTTGAGGCCAGCATGGAAAAGTCAGATTATGCGGGCAGCTTTCTTGTGTATCTTGCCAGTCTTCTCACAGAACAGCAACTTGGATCTCAAAAGACTAGAAATTGTTTTAAAGTAATATGAGTTATAAATATAACATTTAAGTGGAAAAGTAGTGCTGTTGAGAATGGAAATAGTGAGAGTTTAAAAAGGGCGTACTGTCTTGCTTTGTGCTACATCTTATTTTAGTCTCTTTTCTGCTGTTTTGTTTCTGAATGTGTTAAATTACTACTGTGTTTTATTTTGAAGGGAGTGGGTATGTGTCAGTACTGAAGCAACCAAGCATTTATGTCATTTATTAATATTAAAGTGCCTGTGATGTTTCTGGTGGGATCATTAATAGTTTTATCTCACACTGTGAAACGGCAGATATTTACTGAAATATGTAACCAATGCATCATGTGCTGTAAAAATAGCTAGGAGACAGGACTTCAGGGCATTTACTAGTCTATCCGACTTCATAAATGGTTACAAAACACATCAGTATTCCTCCGGACTTGTTAAGGGATATTTAAAAAATTAACAAATAGTGGACTAGAGATGGTTGAATTTATGTCTGGACTCAAGAATAAGAGATGGTTATGCCATCAAGGAGCCCAGAGGCTATATAATACTTTATATAGTAGCTTTTTTATTTTAAAAAATTGATTTAGAAATTATTTTTTGTAATCCTGGCCTTCTCTGAGGAATGAGAGGCTGGTAGTCCAGCTTGGTCAGTTGGCTCTTGGGTTGCCCTGTGGTGCTGCAGCAGTGCTTAGTGCTACATGCTGTAGCTTGTTCTTCCTTACTATTTGTTCTCTCTTCCCTCTGGAAAGCTTGTTGTGCAAGATCTTGGGAAACAGAGCTCTGAGAAAAACATCCCAAAGCTGCTTTACAGTGTTTTACATCAACCAGCTGCAGGCACTGTAAAACTTCTTGCTCTGTTGTTACCTTCAGTGTGTTTCTGTGGGATGAACTTCGGTTTTGATGCTGGAGTTCTACAGTGATAAGAACAGAGATGTGGAAAGCAGACTTTTTTTGGTCATATGTTTAAAACCGAAGCTGAAATTCCAATAAAAATCCAGAATAGAGAAAATAATAATATTTAAGTTTGCCTTTATTTCATAGTGAAATAAGTTTGCACATCGTTGGCAAAGAAGATAAGTGGGGAAAATGATACGTGTGTACTGACTTCTTGATTTAGTAGAAAATTTTGCTACAGCCACCAGGAAAACTTGGTTTTTCTTTCAGACGTTTCTAATCCCTATACCAACCTTTATTTAAGCTCTGAATTAAAAAATGATGAATTCTCTTCCATCTCTTCTCTTTCCTAGGACGAGGCAAGTATTTTAAAAGAGCAGCTTCGGAAAGCTGAAGATCAGATTCAGGCTAGCAAACAAGAAGCTGTTCTAATGTCAAAAGAGCTGAGTGATGCAGTAAATGTGCGGGATAAGACAATGGCAGATCTTCACAGTGCACGTCTGGAAAATGAAAAATTTAAAAAGCAGCTTGCTGAAGCTTTAGCTGAACTGATAAAAATCACAACTTTGAAAAATGAACAGGTAAATTGTCAGTACTTAGTATTGAATTTTATCTCTATTTATAAAATCTGTCAGAGCTAGCTTTACTGAAGATGGGGAATAAAAATAGGTTTCTGGATGATTAGTGCAAATAATTATCAAATTCTCTTTCAGCATTCAATATACTACCTTAAATCCAAGTGCATGTTAGCTGATTTGGAGGTTTGGTAAGAAAGGAGATTTCTGCTGTTACTTACATCTACTTCTACCTACATTATTTTCACAGAATAATGCGGTATTTATCTGTGTTATTTTGAATCCTGTCCCTGTCTTAATTCTGTTAAGTGAGCCACAGAAGCATTAAAAATTCATTCAAATAAGAAAATTTATTGGTAGAATCTTGGGTTGTTTTATAATGTTGTTTTCTCATCGATAGATTCTCTCTGAATTCTTGAAAGTCCTTCCAGTATTTGTGATCAAAGTTAATTTGCTTTAAGTATTTATAAGTATAAAAATATTAATGTAATGGAAACTGTCTTGACCTTAGTCTTGGATAAAAATATAGTGAGCTAATATATGTTTCATCATTTTGATTTAAGTGAGCTTTATACTGGATCTTCTGTGACTGCAACTGTACTGGATTAATTTGCTACTAGGATTACTGTAATGGTGTAACTGTTCAAAGAAAATATATTGAGCTGGACAGCAGTTAAAATAGTACTGTAAATACAAAATGAATATTACAACACTCAAGAATTGCATGTTTTTTTCCTAAGAGTTTCAGTTGTATACAGTGTGTTTTGAAATGCATCATGAAAGAAGTAGCAAATCGTGTGAATGACTCAAGTTACCAGAAAGTATCCGACCATGGCCTGTGTCTAGTTGCCAGATGTGGTTTGTGTAGCTTGTGTGTCAGTGTTGTGGCTCAGTGGAACCACTCCCACGTGAAATACAGTGGGTGTGAGGGAATACAGTTGAGGACTGTGCTCTTTTGCTGTGTGCCTATACTTGTCCATAGGATAGCTGAAACACCCCCTGGAAGGTGTTCAGACTTTTCCTATACATTCAGGCTCTAGATACACAGTAATCAGCCCATAAAATAAGAATCTCCTTTACCTGCCCCTGGTATTATACCAGTCCCTGTGTATGTCCCTCAGCGTGTCCTGCTTGGAATGAAGCTCAGCACATATTCTGCCTCTCTCTGTGCTCTGCTGCTTGCTCTATTCCTTTCCTTCCCACAAAGAAAATAGGAGCTTCAGTACTTACATGGAGCATTATGCTTTTTTAATTGAAAAAAGGCTTTTTGGGAAATAGTGGTATTTGAACAAAAGGGAGAACAGTTTCTATTTTTTTTTTAAAGGAAGCTTCAAACGCAGTGGAGCAGGAATTGCGCAGAGAAGTTGAAGATCTGAAGCTTCGTCTGCAAATGGCTGCTGACCATTACAAGGAAAAATTTAAAGAGTGTCAAAAACTTCAAAAACAAGTAAACAAGTTTACAGAACAGGCAGTAAGTAGAATGGGATAAATTGCACTTGCTTTTTTGGTAACATTTCAACAACAGTTTAATTTCCTTCTGTGAAAACTAATGCTTTTAAAAAGGATTAAAATGTGTGCTAAGCAATGACACGACCATTTTCTTTCACAAACCTAGATTACTTCTATGATTCTTTTTAGATAGATGTCCAAACCAAGCATAGAATTTCTAATAGCTGGTGTTATGTAGAAGCCTAATAGAGTTTGGATGAACCTATAAGCATTACACTGTTCAAGGAAGAATTTTGAAACTGAAGCTGGGAAAATCCATAATTACTGCCTCTATCCAGTACCACCACAAAAAAGCTCAACAAAAAACCCCAAGCCCAAAAGCGAGGGAAATAGAGAACTTGAAGTAGGATTTAAAAGCGAAGTGGGGAAGAAGTTTCCACAACACAGTATGGAGTTGTGTTCCACATGTATTTTGTCATCTTAATCACTCTTCCAAGATCTGTTTCATAAAGAAATGAATCTTTTTCAATGATGATACAAGTCTTAGGCCACCTAGTAACTGAACCTGTCAGCCAATTTCAAACAGATTTGAGAGCACAGTTCTTCAGAATTTTGTAAAAATTAGAGTTGGAGAGAAGTTCAAAGAGGGAAAAGGCCTATGTGCAATGGCAAGATGTGCAAATATGAATTCTTGAGAAAACCAGACTTAAGTATTTCTCTTATCCACAGAACATTGCATAAAAAAGTCATCTTCTCATCCAGAAGGTCAATGGTGAATGAAGTGTCATATCAGAACATCTGTGGCTTTTCCTTAAAAATCTTCTGCATTTTTGGCAATGTTGTACCTCTTACAGCAAACACCAGATTTCATTGCTTTCACTCCAGAAGTCCAGCAGACATTCCTGATACAGACTCTATTTTTCTAATGGAGTATTAGAATTAAGTTAATGAATTTAAATATAACTGATTCTCTAGAAAATGAGATTTTTCTAATAATTTGCGTAGAAACTACTCTTTCTAGGGAAAAAGACCTTCATGAAGTAAGATGATAAAAATCTTAGTCTGAAGCAATTTCAGTGTTAGTAGAATTAAATGTTTTTGCATATTAGTTATTACCTACTGTTTAAATGAGCGGTTCTGTCTAGTGCAATTCTGGAGCAAATGATAGTGCAAGATACATTACTTTGTGCTTTGGCTTTCATTTAATCAAGTACCAAAACAAAATTTCTTTTCACAAAGAAAACTGCAGGACATCAGCAGAAACTGACAGATGCATCTAACATTGAGACAGCTACTGCCGTCCTTACAGACAAAAAGTTGTCTGCATCTCCAGGTATCAACAACTTAACTTTTGTCTGTCTTTATAAGCCTGAAAGTGTTGTCTATGTGAAGTAGTCACTAATAGTATTTATAGTATGAAGTAGGTGGACTTGTTCTGTTTAATTAAAGCATTAATTAGAGATGTGAAGATTGATCTAAATATTTTGTCTCTTACCAAGTGGTAACATTCGTAAATAAGTTCATGTATCAGTTTAGTTGCTATTTTCTAATGTCACTAGAACTGAACTCTTGAATTTCTGCTTTATGGTTAACAGAGGTGGTTTTGCCAAGCTAATAAACAGTTTATTAAGAAAAAAATCTTACTCAAATTTTCAACTTGAATATAATAGCACAGTAATTTTGCAGTCATGTTATGATGACTATCCACTTTAACATCCTACTGTAAAATCAAATCTGCTGAAAAATTCTGCTTATGTGATGGCAAGGTCACGTCAACTGACTATTTTCATGAATTATAGGCAGTAGTGGTTTATTAGAAAATGTTCATAATTATTATGAACTATTAAGTTATTGCAAAAATAATATTCTAAAACTTTAATATGTAGTAGGTTAAAACTAAAGAAGAAATCCTTCACTATGAGGCTGGTGAGGCATTGGAACAGGCTTCCCAAAGGAGTTATGAATGCCCCATGCCTTGGGATGTTCGAGGCCAGGTTGGATGGAGCTCTCAGCAGCCTGGTCTAGTGGAAGGTGTCCCTGCCCATGGCAGGAGGATTGGAGCTAGAGGGCCTTTAAGGTCCCTTCCAACCCAAACCATTTTGTGATTTTTTAAATTCAATTTAAATTGATAAATGCTCATAAATGCTGAATAGTTTTTTTCTGGGTTATTTTATAATTGACAGATTCTTGTTGTCTGTAAAGACCATAGGGTGTAATTTCTGTCGGTTTCCTCTTGTCTTTGGTAAATATAAGTGTTTCTTAAAACATGCAATGCCAGCAAGCTCAGTGATAGTGTGCGATGAAGTAGTTTGCTGAGGTACTTCATGTTTTTATGTAAGAATAGAGTATTTAGAATGATAGAACATATTCTGGTGTTTACTTTGTTTTCTTTCTTGGGAGAGTGTTACATGTGTATGTATTGATGTTCATCTTCAGCGTGTGACAGAAATGAACACAGATGTGCCAGCACGGTTGCTGATGTTACACAGCACATAATGCTGATGGCCTCTGGTTTGGATTAACGTGGAGCACTCTGGTTTTGATGCGCTCCCAAATCTGGGCTGTCGTCTCTCTTATACAAACTTTATTTATGGAACAAAAAAAATCAGTGTTCTTGTTTTTTCTTCAATGTTCACAGTTAGCCCCACTTCATCTGACATAGTTTCGGAATCCATGGTAAAGGAGCAAGTGCGTGAAATGAATAAAGAGATTGCTGAGAAAACAGAGAAGTATAAGAAATGCAAGCAAATGTTGGCAGTAAGTAAACAGCTGCTTCGGAAAGCTGAACAAAAAGTAGCTGTAGGTGCTAAGCCTTAAAACCACAAGGCCTACCCAGTTGAGTTGCCTTCCTTTTTTGTGTGATACACTGTGATTCTGGTGGAAATCTCAACATTAGAAAACACATTTTTGTTCAGTCAGCTCTTGACTATGTATGGCTTTAGAGAGTCCAGACAAGGAAGACCAAGATCCAGTAAAACAAATGTGCATATGCGTAAGGTTTTAAATACTTTCTGTTCTTACATTAAGTGTAATTGCTTTTATAAATCAAATACAGCAGGTTGCTGTAAGCCAGCTGATGTTTGGAGCAAGTGTGGCAGTGTTGATCTGATACACCGTCCAAAGCATAGTAACTTTCCCTATCTGCCTGTCATGGCTTTTACAGTGCTCTCACACCTGAGTGGGTGCTGCCAACTGGCTTGGGCTCAGTCACACATAAAGGCATTTATTTGGTTGTCTCGACCAACCAGTTGGCACTGGTAGTGCTGTAGCCACAGTAGTAATGCTCTTTAAATATTAGTACCTGTCAGTTGTAACCTGATTTTCATTTAACCAGTTTGCATGTGTGTATGATGATGGAGTATTGCATCAGTGGCACTGGTGAAAAGTTGACAGCAGTTTAAGAAATTCTTTCTGAGTGTTGTCCTGTCTGTCTTAATTTTGTTCCTTTTATTTATCGCAATGATATTATTCTATTTTATCATAGAATTTTATCATTGTCCAGGATGTAATAAATGTCCTGCAGTTCTGCTCATAACCCTGTCCATGGAAAGCCTGCATTGGCTTCTGCTGGCTGTTTTATTCCGTAGTGATTTTTGAAGAAAGCTTTGCCTTTGACCTTCTGGATGAAAGCTACTTAGGTTGTAAAAGTCACTTGAGGAAAAGTTTTGTATTGAAGTGAGATACTTGAAAGAATAATCATGGTTAGTAGTGTTAGGGCACAAAGAAACTTGAAACTGTGAAACTAAAGAGGAATATCAGTTTGTTGAAAACTCAAGGAAAGAAATGCCTATTGAACATCATTTATGCAGTGTTCTGTGGTCCTGACCTCTTCAGAGTCTTGAGACAGGCTTGGAGAGGCCGTTTGTAAATGATCTTGTTTTAAAAGCATGGAGTTAACACAGTGACATTGTTGGGGGTGGGAGGGAAAAATCTCTTAAGATTATAAATATTTCATGCCATGGTATAAACTGCTTTAGGATGAGAAGATGAAATGCAGTGTTTATGCTGATGAACTAGCCAAACTGGAGCTGAAGTGGAAAGAGCAAGTGAAAATCAACGAGGGTATAAAATTACAGCTGGCAGCAATGGAGGATCAGTATAAAGTAAGTTACAGGTTTTGTTTATGACAATGACTGGTTACCTGTTCTTAATGGGGTTGCTTATTTCTGATGGTTCAAGTAACAAAGAGCTTTAGTAGGGAAAGCGCACGAAACATATTTTTGCTGTAAATAGAAATTCTGCACTTGAAGAAACAATACAGTCTTGTAATGCTTCTTTTAAAGTAAGAGAGGTCTGCTAAGATCTACTACCAGCTGGCTATCAGTCTTTTAATACTGTGGGTTTAGACAAACCCCTAAATGACGTAATCTTGTGTTACAGGAAAAAAAAGGGCAAGGGATTTCTAATTTCCTGCTGCTTACTGTAATACTAACAGGAAGATTGATTGGTGTGTTTGTCTAAAATCTTGATATTGCATATTGCATTACCAGTGTAGTAATGTCTAATGCATTTTATCTGAAGTCAGTAGAGAGAGAGGAGTGATCCATTGTTTTTAAAATCATGCGAGAATTTAATTTGGAGAACCTCAGGTATAGTCTTGGTAGAGTGATGGAACACATTCACCAGAAAGTCAAGCATAATGGGCAGCTTTAGCTTACAAGGGGCCTTAATCTTTGAGGCTATGTGATAGTAATGCTTATGTTGAATTATCTTCTTAGGTCAATAGGGATGAGAGCAACAAATGTCCATGAGACCAGCTTTTCTGCTGGTTCTCAATGTAATGGTGATAATGCAGTCGACAAACTCTGCCTGTTTCTGCCCATTGTGATGAAAAATGATTAAACTGAACTGTGACTATATTGGTTCTACTAGGAACCCCTTTTTATTAGTAATTACAGCACTTTTTCTTTACAAAATCCTGAATTACTCTACAATTTATTTTAGCACTCCGTAGGCCATCTTTTTCTGACACTTTCCGAAGCTCTAATTTCAATTTCATAAAATGCATGACTCTTTCCAGTTTATTTTATTTTACTAATTAGCAGTGATCAGTTGCCTTGCATAATTTAATGTGAAATAAGTTTAACTTCTCAACAGCAGGTGTAATAAATAATTGGTTCCACAACTGAAAGCATTTTGACAGCAATTAAAAAATTACTATCGTTCAGGAGGGTGCAGGTGGTAGAGAAAAAGTGAGCTTTTGTTCCCAGTCGGGAGATTTTGCTCCATTGACCTAAACTAGGAGAAGGAATTTCAGAACTGGAAAAAAAAAGATAAGCAGTTATGCCAGGCATTGAGTTTAGATATTAGAAAAACAGGGGAAGAGGCAATCTCTAAAGGAACCAGAATAGAAATAAAATAGTCGTTTGTAGAGTGAGATTATTTAAATCATCATTTTGAAGCCAGGAAGAATTGTGTAATGTGTCAGTTGCATCTCCTCCCAGAGCACCCAATAGAGACACAAGGTGGATGTTTGTGAAACAAATTTAGTGTCTTTGAGGCAGGAGTAGCTTTTGGTTCTCTCAAGTTCTGTGGTGGGACATAAACAATGCCAGGATATTTCTTCAAAAATAATGAGATGAGGCTTGCAAACCTTCAGCTGTGTTTGGGCAGTGGTGCCCCTCCTGCCATTGGTGGCACTGATACTACTCCTCATTTCTAACATAGAATTTTTATCATTCCACAACTGTTTACTGAAAACTGGCAGGAAAAGGCTGCTAGTGTACTGCTGTTGTCCAGCAGATAAAACTGTGTGAGAATTGTTGGGTTGGATTTGTAGTAGCACTACATATTGCATATAACTGTAGTAGACAAAACTGTTTTCATCTGAAAGATTAACTTAATCAGGAAACTTTTTTTTTCACAATGTAACATGCAGGGAAATAGTTTCCATTCATTAATACAAGAATCTTAATCTTCTTTTCATATAGATTCAGCTGGCAGAAAAAGAGAGACGAATAAAGGAACTGGCATCACAGTTGGATCTCTTTACCAGTGAGAAGGTATTGTCAAACGTTCTGGAATATTAAGGCTAATGTAGAAGTACCTCTGAGGTATTATATGGCAATTAATCAAAGCTAGGTTTTACTGAAAAGTGAAATAATAAA
Source organism: Mohoua ochrocephala (assembly GCA_013398855.1). Taxonomy (NCBI): domain Eukaryota; kingdom Metazoa; phylum Chordata; class Aves; order Passeriformes; family Acanthizidae; genus Mohoua; species Mohoua ochrocephala. The sequence continues at coordinate 218,372 of VZTA01007262.1, read as the reverse complement.
ATGTCTTTATTACATTCAGATAGTATTGCATGGTATTGTGCAAAATTAGGATTTTTCTTTGAAACTTTGATTACTTTACAATTCCAGTATGAAGAGATACTCAGTAAAAACAGGCATTTTAATACTGACAAACTGAAACAAAACTAAACTTTCAGAGTAAGCGAGTTAATTTTTTTGGTAAAATTCTCGATTGTCAAGTAGTTGGTATTTAATTTATCTTCTTTTTAAACCAAGGATATAATTTTTAATAGATCTCTCATATTTTTCTAGTTCAAAAGAAATCGAATTAAAATTTGAGTTTTGGTGAGGCTAGTTTAGGTGGAAGGAGTAATTTTAAACACCATACATAAGAACAACAACTGTAATAATAATAATGTATGAAGCTTATAAAAGCTTGGAACTTTGTCGACCAAATTTATAGGTATTTACATTACAAAGAAGAATCAAAGTGCCTTGCTAGACTGGAACCACAATTTAAAAGTTTAAGCATGGGACAGTAAGCAGCTTTTCAATTTATACTCATTATCAGTGTTTGTTTATAAATGTCACCAAGCATAGCTTGCTAAAAATGTTCATTTGCTGTCTCTTCAAAACTATAAAATCACTTTGTTTCTATTTTATTTATATACTTAGATAGCCTTTGATATTTTTCTAGTTTTTTTTTTTTTAATCAGTCTCTACCCTAGCTATCCAACTTCTTGCTAAGGCTATTTTGCAGCACCTCTTTACCGTCAGGTTTATTTACATTCTGTTTTAATTGTATATAATACGAAAATTAAAGTAGTAATGCTATTGCCTCTCATTTTAAACTGCTTCTGTATTGCAGAAGAAATTGGTTTTAAAAAGGAAAATCTTAATTTCATTGTTAATTAATTGTTCCTGCTTTGTATTGAGTAAAGATGAAATACATAGATTTTACACACTCACCAAAACATGCAATCCTAGCTTTTTAATCCTACCTGTTTTAATCATATGTTCCTTTTAGTTTATAAATCTAAAGTAACACTGGCATAGCTTTATATTGTATCTAGAGGAGGGACGCCATCCACTGCATGAGGTCTTCTTGCATTTGAGTAGTGTTTTGTTTTCAGAGTAGTTATTAATACTTGTTTTTGCATTTTTCTGTTCAAGAGGTTGATCTGAAGTTCACCTGTGTGCAAGAAAAAAAATACTGACTTGTTCCTTTTAGTAGCAGACTTTTTATTTCTTATGGAGTTGAGTTGGTAATCGAAGCTTTGGTTTTAAGTTTCAATTTAAAGTCTTTTGGGGAAACGACACACTTCAGTCTTTGAGGGTTTTATTAACATCAGCAAATATTAAACATGAACCCAGAGAACCCAGAAGAAAATACTAATCAGAAAGAACATTAGTGGAAAGCATGTCTCCCTTAACAGTCCCTATTTTTTAATTATTGTTTTCACATTTACATCTCAGAATTTTTTGCTTGGTTCTGAATTTAAATGGCATATGCCTTTGGACATTCTTGGCATACTGCTCTCTATCCCTTAACCCACTTTGTTGAACGGAATGATGAGAAAGATTTTTATTGGGATAAATTACAGCTGATGCATTGACCACACTTAAGTCACTTTAATTAGTGTCTTTTAACATATATACTGGCTTAGAGTTTTAATGGTTTCTAAGTTATAAAACTCCTTTATAGTTTGTAATTACTGTCATACGCATGGTTTATATGTAAGAATCTAGAATTTTAAGTATATTATTTTTTTGAAGAGTTCTGTTTGAGCATTTCTGATATAAATATTTGCTGTTAAATATCAGAAGGGATCCAGTGCAATGTACTTACTAGTTCTCTAAGTGTCTGCCACTCATGAATTCATATGGAATTATGTCACGTATGTACCAAGATGTGCTCTACATACTAAAATGCTACAGTCTTGAATGGTATGGTATGATATGAAAACCGAATTATTTTATTTTTAATTGTAACTTTTAAAAATTTTTCTCACTGCATATTCTTTAGTTGTGATTGTTAATCTACCCATTTTTACTGATTGAGCTAATTTTTCTTCGTTGTAAAAAAATGCAGATACTTGAAAAACACGGCAGTTCTGTTTACGTAATTAGAACTAACTGACAACAAACCAAGAAAAAATAGTATCTCTTTAGCTTGTTTGTATTTTCTTTTCTTCATTGACCGTTTTTGGTATTTTGGTATACTTGGCATAAGATCAAAATGAAAAGACAGTAGGAAGGTTAGCATTTTTTTCTTTAAAAAACATATTTCATAAACATCTCAAATTTTGGTTAATTTTATTTTGAACTCTGCATAATTTAGGAACTTGGCAGGACACCAGGAGATCAAGCTGGAAGGATGATGGAAGGACAGACTTCACAGCAGACATTACATTTTCGCAACCCATATTCAGAGGAAAATGGACCGGTTCCTGCAGTGCCAAGTAGACTACCAGTACTGCAATATGGAAACCCTTATGCAATTCAGGAAAGAAGAGGTAAATAAATTTCACACCCCCCACCTCCCCCAATATAATTTCTCCCTTGCTGTTTCAAATGCAATGCCTCATTTAATGCAGGCTAAGTACCAACAGTCTTCAGACTGTTCAGACTTTTCTGACTGATGAACATCAGTAAAGGGCCTTTATTTTTTGATGAGAATCAGTAAGGTAAACAAAGTTTTAAACACCTCTGGAGGAAGCTGATCCTCTCCTGTTGTTTTATATTATCTAAATGGAAAGTGTGTTTAACTCTTGATTTTAAAAGGTAAGGTAGCACATCTGTAATCTCAAAATACAAACTACTGAACGAAGATGTCCTAATTAATTTTTCTTCAGATGGAGCAGATGGCGCTTTTAATCCTGATGAGATCCAAAGACCACCTGTTAGAAGTTCCTTTTGGGAGCTAGAAGATGATGTCGTGTGTAGCCAGCCTTCACGCAATCTCAGTCGGCCTGATGGTTTAGAAGATCCTGAGGATAGCAATGCAAGTTACCTTTTTTATTATTTATTTTCTTTGATGCGTTTACTGATGAGTTACCAAGAGTTTCACATAGGTTTTCCGAATCTGATAAGCCTGATTTATTGTTACGTAAATTTACAATTGATTTTTTTTTTCCCCTGAAAAAAATTTTTGGTGACTTTTGCTTGCTTTTGAAGGAGAAAACTCTGCACATCTATTGATGTTAATATACTTGTTCCCCTAATCTCTTGAGTTACTGACTGCTTGTTTTGGTATTAGGACAGTAGCTTCTTAATCTTTTTAAGTATTAAAGTAAAAAAAGCCAAGTAATCTCAACTCATGATTTTTCTCTCCTGTGTGGTAGAATGAGAGCTCAAAATGTAGCCACATCTCACTCTTTTCATAATAGGAACGTGGGAACTAAAGTGGAACAGAACAAATGAAAACATAAAGGATTCAGATACCAGTATTTTCAGTTAAATGCCAACTGTAAATTGGTATCTTACTAGATACATTGTTCTAATCTATTAATCTTTCGTTCTGTCTCCTGCAAATCTGCATTTATTAATTTCCATTTTGAATGCGTTTTGCTGTTGGACATGTATTTGGAAGAGCTTAATTGACTGTTACCTAAAGCTGATTAAACTGAGAGGGATACAATTCCATTGATTTTTTTCTTTTAGGGCTTTGTATGTTTCAAGTTTCTGGTTAGCTTTTCTTTGTAGTACAGTTAACTTGCACATTCTGGTATAAAAAATTGGCTTCTGTAATAAATTGGACTGTATGTCTTCATTTGAACAGGAACAGACCTATTACTCTTTCTTATTCCAAGTACTCTTGCACCTTCAAAAATATTAAACAAGAAATACCTTTCTGCAAAGTATTGTGCTCTTTGCAAGTACAGTGGTATCATGACCTGTTTCTCATTTAGTCTAGTTTGCCACATTTAATTGCTATTAACCTTTGCAGAAACTGATCAGTGTTCAGACAGGCATGATTTTAGCCCTGGTGCTCAGCACCTATAATGGAGAAAAATGTATTTCTCCCTCCTACCTTTTGCTCCCAATGTCCATTACTGTGAATAATTAGAAAAACTGTCAGAGCTTTTGCAGCCTGTTCAAGATCTCGAATGTGAGCTTAATGCTGTCCCCACCTTTACTTCACATTTTGCATATTTAATCTGATCATTCTTGACGTAGCTATTACATCTGACAAGCTCTTCTCTTCTTTAGTCGTCTGCTGCAGTTTAATTAGCAGGGTGTTCTCTCTGATCTATGTGCTTTGCCCTCTTGCAAACCCAAGAGAAACAGCGCTAGAGTCTTGTGCTCGTTTGCAGACACAGCTTGGATTTTTGTAATGAGGTGGAATATAACAGGCTTAAATAAAGTTCAGCTCGAGAAAAGGTGCCTTTAAATCAAATAAGTCGTATCTGTATTTTTTATTTGCAATTGAGAATCAGTTGCTTGCTCCTCACCCAGACAGACTGTATGTATAGTGTCCAAATTTATATGGAAATAAGAAGCTGCAGGAATCTTTCTAGGGAGACTTAGTAATATGCCAAAGACAAAACAGTTCTGAGGCAGGATGTAAATAAATAACCAGGGAAAACTTCCACATACGTAGGTGATTCGTTATAAAGAAGAGTCTGTCATTTGTGCAGAAGAAACAACAAATACGAAATGATAAATACGAAGAGATTACCATTTCTTGCACTATTTTTAAGAATAAGCTATTTAAGATGTAGTTCTCTGCATTTTTTCAACCAGCAGGATGCAGAGCCTTTTGATGGAGGAGGATTCCCTCCCAGAAGAAAAGGATTGGTAGGCTTGCTGCTTTGTTTAAAACACTACTGTTGTATGGACTTCTGCCGTCCTCCTGTCCACATTCCTGTTACTATACATTATATTAGTTTGAGAAATTAAGGGTGTTGTAGTCACTTCCACCTCTTCATGGCTAAAAGATCCGTTATCTTAGATAAATAAAGGAGATATATTCATCATCATAGGTAAACCACTACCAAAACAGCCATGAAGAGGTGGAAGTGACTACAACACCCTTAATTTCTTAAACTAATATAACACAAGATATTCAAATGCCTCAGAATTTTTGTACTGTTCTGTTCCAATTTGGTTCCTCCCAAAACTTGGTTCCTTAGAAATGGGCACTTCCATGTGTTTGGTTGACATAAAAACCCATCGGTTTTGTATGACTGGGAAGACTTTACAGGATTCTTGTACTTTTGACTTTAGGAACTCATAGGCCAATTAAACTGTGATTTCTGAGAGGAATAAACTGGTCTGTGTTAATAGTGCCAGCTGAGCACGTGCACCGTGGTGATTTTGTGTGGAGTGGCTGACTTGCCAAAAGTTCTGCCGTCATTTACTCAACACTTAACTTTCCATTTGCTCATGCTGCTGTAATTGACCAAAATGGAATCCTTGGGAGCAAAGAATTCCTAGCAGTAAGGAAGAGATCCATAACAAAACATATATATATATATTTTTAAAAAATATATATTTTTTATATATATATATAATACTAAAGTATGAGTTTTAGCAAAGTAGTCCTGATTACAGTTGGCAGCAAGCCTAGAATAACTACCCTGAGACTATTAAACAATGTTTTAGTCACAGTAAATTTGTGGGGGATGGAGAATATAACTCTTGGCAACTAAGCACCAGGTCAGGATATTTTTTCAGATGACTCCAAAATGGTCTTTCTTCTAGCAAAAACCCCCACAATGCATTATTAGCCTGATCTGACCCTGGCAGCCAATTACCGTCTTCTGTATAGGGAGGACATAAAAGGAGCAGTTGGTATCCAGGTATCTCTTGGGAGAGCAGACTGCTTGCAGAGAGGTTGAGAGGCCTAGAGGAGTGAGTTTGATTCCACTCCTACAGCAGAGCTGAATCACAGAAATAAAATGTATGTGCCCTTCTTCCCAGTGTACCTGCACTGCACATCAGCCCTGTGTCTGTTCAGGTGCTGTTTAAGGCCTAGGATGGGCATTGGTCCCTAACTGCTGCATGTTAAAATGATCTGTAGCACTTGGGGATGGGACTGTTCAAGTCTGTGGTTTTGTACTGTGTCACACAGCTTTCTAATTTCTGTTTGACAATCCTGGAACTGCTCACAGTTGTAATTATGAAAGCAGTATATGAGACAGAATTGGTTGATTAGTACAGCTAATCGAGTTGCACTTCTGACAGTTTCATATCTGGCTTTCCCTTCTTCCCCTAGTGGCGAACCCCCTTTTTTTACCATGCTTTAGTGTGTAATACTATATTTATCTTTATAATTCACTTAATCTGTGGAACTCGTTGTGGCAGTTTTTTAAAGAGCCAGAGGTACAGTCTAGTGGTAATAGTTAAGTCGTGATGTTAATGGCACCTTTGATAATTTATTCACCTAATTATTCAGGCTTCTGAGTTCAGGAGGCCTGGCACTTGTTACACTGCAGGACCACGGTGCCAGCCTGTGGGTGCATGGTACCAGTCTCTTTTTCTAAGAACCCGAGGCCTTTTACCCACTGTGTTACTTCACTGCAGGGCACTGTAGAGGTCTCAGACTAAGAATGTGCAGCCATGTCCATGTCCCTGGTCATCAGTCTGGACTGCAAGAAAGGTGGCCTTAGATCTACATGAGGGGCAGATTAAACTCTTTCTTTCTTAATCAAGGTAGGGATGTGGGTTTTCATTGAAATAACTTGGATGACTCGGCCACACGGTCTCGAAGTAAGCTGATGCCTTTGCTTAAAATACAGCATAGGCAGAGCCACTGAGGCCTGGTGTCCCAGCAGTTGTTGTCAAACTCTCTGTAAGGCAGCTTCAGCCACCACCTCATTTTGTCTTTTGAGCTGTCAGGGATGGTTCTTTTTACCGGGGGAGAGTGATGGGTGTTTAAACGTCAGGTTGAAAGGCACATGTAACTTCATTTATAAGAATAAAGAATGGATTGCTGGATGATACTGGGCACTAAGTGGCAGTGAACCAAGATGAGAACCATGTGAAACATGATGATCCGTCCTCCCCCCATAAAGTGCTCTGTTTTACATGGAACACTTAGGAGTTTTGTCCATCAGAAATGACAGAACTAGGCAGCTGTTGGAGTCCAATACAATGGCACCTGCTCTGTTTTTCAGAGGTTCCGAGTTACCCCAGAGCACTGCATGAGAGTTTTTAGTTCTTGGTGACTGTGTAGTGTTTACTGTTACTTTTAATTAGAATAGCTGGGAAGTCCTCTCAGACTAAGATAAAGTTCTCATGGTTCCTGTTTGACCATGCCTTGGTTACACAGTAATCTCTGTAACATCTCTGTGAGGTCAGCTCAACACAGAGACATTTGCGTTCTTGTTGTGCGGGTTAGACATCCCAAAAGGTTAAGAACTGATCTCTGTGACTTGGCCAAGAGCAAAAGTACACTGAAGGGACAGACGTTCCGTGTCTTAACAGGGTAATATCAGTACATACGTAGTATTGACATTCTTGTGCAGGGCCTGGGTCAGAAGCTGCTGTAAGGAACACACAGTATAAATTCCACAATTAAGGGAACTGGGCCATGAAAAAGCTGTAGCCGTAGGACTTTCCAAAGGGTTTTTTATGTATGCTTGCCTTCTGTTGAAGAGAGTTCTTGCAGGGCAGCCATGTAGGACAGTGCAGGTGTGCCTGTGCAGAGGAAAGCATCATCCTGTTTTTCAGATGCTTCTCAAAAAGGAACAAGGAAGAGTGTTATTTTTGTATGTGGTGGGTACTACACTTGTCAGAAGCTGAGAGGGCAAAAGATGTAAACAATTTTATCTTACCAAGTGACCAGCAGTAAGCCAAATGCCTTTAAAAAAAAGGGAGGGAGGGAGGGAAGGGAAGGAAGGCAGGCNGAAGAAATTAACTAAGACTTTAGTGTTAAAATTTGGCCAGTGTTTGTAGTGGAACTGTTTTATTGATGGAAGATGCACATTAATTTTCTTGGTTAAGTCCTGGTGTGCTTCAGTCTGGTATTCAGCAAATTTGTTGTGTTTTTGGCACTATACAAGCTGTAGCACTGTAGCACGAGAGTAGTTTAAATAGTTTTTCTTTCTTAATACATCCATCCTATCTCTTTCATGATAAAAGGAACAACTGATGTTTTAAAACTCACATGCCCTTTTCACTGCAGGTGCAAACAAGTTAGACTGCAAGATTATGTTTGTTGCCAGCATCTGTCATAGCAGGCCCCACTGCCTGCTTAAGGGAAATGTTAAATGGTTGAAACTAAACAGGTCAGAAGAAGAATGTTGAGGAAATTTTCCCATCCTTCCCTGTTTCCATTAAGCCTTCATAAGGGGTTACATAAAGTACATTAGCATAAAACTGAAATATTTTTCCATATGCACATGAGTTACCTGTATAAACCATACAGTATGTGTGCTGTTATATGTGCTCCTTTGCACACCCTTTTTTTGTAGATCAGCTAAATAATTCCTAACTCTTGCTTGTAAGGCATCTTTGAGATAAAAAAGGAAAATGAGGTAGGAGTTGGAGTTCCAAAAATCTTGGCATGTACCTGTATTTCCACCTTGAAATGACTCCATTTTGTGCTCTGTTATTGAATTGCAGACTAGAGCGAAGATGCACAAAGGTAAAACTTGTGCTGCAGAAATTAGAGTGAAGGTAAATTTCATCTGGGTTTGTGTTTGATAACAAAAATGCATATTGAGGAGAAAAAAAAGCTGTTTATAGGGGTTATTCTTTAAAATACTTCCTCTTTTCAACAGGATGATGACAACACTGTACCTTCTGCTCCTGATCCTCCAAGTCTTCTCTTGCGTGAGCGGGGCACAGGTTTCTGCTTTGATTCCAGGTAGATGTTATCTTTTATTGGTCTTTGAGGGCACGGAGAGGTTTCTGTAGAACTACTCAAGGGTGGGGTGGAGATGAAAAGTTACCAAGCATTTTCAATGAATGTTTGGTTTACAATTAACTGGCAGAGAATATGCCGTGCAACTGGGCAGGCTGTTCGTGCTATACCTTACATTGATGGAATTTGGACAATTTTTTTAGTAAATGAATGAATAACTTTTGTTTTTTTCTCCTCTCTTGCCAACCTAATTGTGAACCTAAGTTTAGAGCTTTTATAAAGTGTTATATTTGCTAAGAGCAAGCATTTATGAGCAGAGAGAGTGGTTTCCCATGAAACTGTTTGGCCATTAAGGCATTCAGTAGATTTGTATTCAGTGGTAGCTGGAATAAGGTCAAAATTATGTTGCTTTTAAAATGCCAGGTTATTTTGGAATTTTTGTGTAAAACTGCTCTGACTGTATCGAGTGCTTTTGGCAAAAGCATTTAAATGAACTGGATGATACTGAGATACAAAGTCCACTCAAATTTAAGTTGGTAGTAAAGTTCTTAATGTTGGTGGCAGCAGGACCCTGCTTTTAGTTTGCATTAACAGAATAAATAGAGGTAAACTGTTCCCTTTTTTCTTTCTCTCCTCCTCCTCGTGAAGTTTTGATGTGCACAAGAAGTGCCCTCTCTGCGATGTCATGTTTCCCCCGAACTACGACCAGAGCAAGTTTGAGGAGCACGTCGAGAGCCACTGGAAGGTGTGTCCCATGTGCAGTGAGCAGTTCCCGCCCGACTACGACCAGCAAGGCTTTGAGAGGCACGTCCAGACGCACTTTGATCAGAACGTATTAAATTTTGATTAAACACTTTGTTTTGCAGTGTAGCTTAAAACCCCACCACTCTCGAGTAGTCCACCTCCGGAACAAAAGCAGTGCAGCTTTCTGTAACAGTGCAAACTTCTGATTAAAAGCTCATGTACTCTAATGGGAGCCGTGGCTGTAAGCTGCTATGGGGTTATTTTCTCTCTCTGCCTAACATTGTACTAAGGAGACCCACAGCCCCCCACCTTGTTGTGTATGTAGCTATTTATTCCCCTACTTAGTGGAATTTCTTCCCCTACTTAGTGGAATGCCTAAGGACACAGGAATGACTGAGCCTCAGAAAAAAAACGAGACTGGTTTCATGGTGTTCTTCAGCTACATGTAAAAAAGGTCACCAAAACACCTGTGGTTTCTCTTAACCTTGATAACTGAGGCACAATTAAAAATGTAATAAGCAGGTGTTTCTCCTAGCAAATCCACGTAGTTTTTCTCTGATTAACACTTAAATTGGAAAGCTACATTACTTACCCTATGAAAATATAGTTTTCTAGTACATTTCTGAGATGTAGATGCATGTACTGTGAGATTCCAGGCTTGCAACAAAGGAATGGCAAATACTTCAGTTTCACATCTAGAATGTTTGCCTTAGGGGGTAACGTTAAATGAGGTACGTTATACTTTAAGGCAGTGGTTTTGAGTTGAAAGAAACTGCTGTGCTTAAATGCCTAAAAGTAATTGTTTAAAAAAGTCATTGCCATTATGTTGCAGTTTTATTCAGTAGAAAATATTGTTCTATTTTCACAACAGTGGATTGTGTTCCTTTTGGCTTTTAAAACCTTTTGCGTTTTAACTTTATGTATTTCTTTCCAATAAGTAAAAACACGTATGTATATCTAAACATTTTATATTTACTTTAACTGTATTAAGTAAATTTGCTTCCCACTTGTTGTACAGTAGTCTTGTTACATTAAAAGCAGAATTATTCATGGAGTCAGTGGTCTATTTTTCCTGCTGCTCATTTTGAAATGAAACCGAGTGCAGACTACTTAGGAGCAAATGATGACTCGGCATTGTACGACAAAGAAGAGGTTGCTCCTCACATCTATTTAATGTTCTTTCTTTGAGAGGGAGACTCTGGGATTAAGGCTTGGAGTAGCTTCTGTTGTCTGCAGTTCCCTCATGAACGTGTGCAGTACCCAGTTAATGCAGGAGTTACTAAAAACTGCACGACATGGATGAATTGCAGTGTCCTGGGCAGCAGCAACTCAGCAGTGCTCGTGTGCCGCTTGCAGTCTAAAGCTTCTTGTCACTGGGAACTTCATATCAAGAGGTGGCCCGAGGTAAAGCATGCAAGTACTGAAAGCGCAGTTTTTGTCAAGTTTCTTTTCTTACTGGAACTCAACAGCAGATAAAACCACTTAGAACAGGCTCCAAGAGTTTGATGATACCAAAGTAAAATAAACAAATAAAAGACTATACACAGCCCAAGAACTTAACTCTTTAGGTTAGGAAGGAGAAAAGAGCAGTCATTTTAGGTCAGAGGCAGTTTATTTTAAATGTGATTTGATTTACATTTATAAGCAGCTTTCCTGACAGGAATTCTTTAAGTTGCCTCAGTTCTAAAACAAACCTCTGTCACTTTCAAACTTAAAGTACTTTGTCCCCAACAAAACATATGAAAATATAATTTAAAGCACACTTTTCACAGACACAGTACAATACATTCACTATACACAGTATAACAAAATAGTCCCATCTTTACCTGTTTAATAATACTGTCACAATGAATAGGTAAATAGAAACTGGAATTTCATTTTTATAGTTGAAAGGAATTTACATGCAACAATGACGTTTTACAACTGTTTAGCTGTTGAACGAACTCGCCCAGCCTGTAGTTCTTGCACTAGGAGCAGAGCCAAAACGTGTTTGTTGGCCAGATCTGTTGCCAAAGCTGCAGAAGGTGGGAAGTGGCCACCTGGGGCCTTGTGTGTACCAGTAACTCTCATGTCTGGATCATCCTCTAAACCCGGCTGTCACGGTCACCTCTCTGGGAGCTGAGAGAGGGATGTTTCGCTTCACTTTCGGCTGTTCTAAACACTCGCTCATTAGGATGATTCTTACGTGTTTTAATGAGACTTTTACTCTGCTGGAGAATAGGTAATTGTCATCCTTACAAAGTTTTCCTTTAAAGCTTTGGAAAAAAAATAAGGAAAGCTCATTCCTTCTTTGTGTGAGCTTTCTTTTGCACTTAAAAGAACAGGAACCAAGCCAAGGCGATGACTGTGTTAACACTGGGAGTTCCTCCCTCACCCTTGCTGGGCAAAGGAGCGTTCAGGCCAGGGCTGGTGGAGGGTGCCCACCTCTGCTCCCGGCCAGATGAACTCCAGGAATAGCACTTGTGAGAAGAATGCTCAAGGCAGGATGGCAAGCAACAAATGTTCAGGTATGGTCCAGACACGAAGCGCTCTCATGTTGGCTTTTAAGTCAGTCTCTGACCACCTGCTGCAAGAAGCACTTAATCTTCAATAAGGCTCAAATGTCATATTTCAGCAAAATTAATTGTAAAGCTAAACAGACACTTCCAAATGGAATGCGGTGACCTACAATGAGAAGCAAAAAATGCACAAAGAAAATCTCAGAACACAATGAATGCGAGGGAGAGGCATTGGAACTCCCTCAGCACAACTAACGGACCTCCTTAAACCATGCGCTGAATTTCTCATTTTTTATTTGCAACCGCAGCACATGCTCGTACAGTAGTTGCAAGAATTGGCAACACATAAAACATTAAATCTGTTGGCAATAGAGAACTACAAAGTGCTTCAAAACTTCATCTGAGATGAAGGTAATTGTTTCTCACACACACATAAATTTGCACTTAAGTATTTCCAAGTGTCTTTCTAACAGATAGTTCAGGGGTAAATATTTAGTTGGACTGGGATATTGGTCCTCAAAAGTTTGATGGGCATGAACATAATATGACATCTTGTACAGAGAAAAAAATGTAATTGCTAACACTAAAGTGATTGTTTACTAGTTCGAATGGCAAGGTTTTCAGCATTTCAAGAGGGAGGGAAAAAAAAAAAAGATTTGCAAGATAATATAAAATACAGCAAGCACACCTTTTTATGTATGTTATTTAAGTATGAAAATATTTTTAGCATATTATGTTAAACATTCTTTCTTATTTATATTTCCATTACCTAAAAGACTTGCTACTCCACTGATAACTCCGATATGTAAGGCATGTTAACTATAGTTTGACGAGGGCGGTACTGTTTTGGTTTTGCACACACATTGACAGATGCATCGAAAGTCTTCATCACGTTACAATCTTGAAAGGATGTCAGTGCCAAGCTCTCCTCCTCGCGCTCCTGTCCCACACGTCAGTACAACTAAATACGCAACGTCCCCCTAGTTCCTTTTTTTTTGTTGTTTTTGAGAAAAATGTTCTGAAGAACCTATAGCTTTTATAGCACCTTATCTCAAAGTAATGAAAATGGGTATGATGATAACATGTGCAAATGTACAAAATCATTAACTCTACAAAGATACATCATTCCAAAATTACAGAAAATTTTAAAGCATGCATTTAATTTTTTTAAAGGGTTGCTGAGTGCTTCCCCTGAAAAAGGTGGCTGTTCTCAAAATCAGCAACTGCTGGTGAGGATTTCTTGGCACATTTGTGACCAGCATGTTATTGCTGCATCTTCCTGATGATCTCAGCAGACACGGGGGGATGGAAATTGATTGTGTGGTGCCGCAGGCCCTGAGCTGTCTTGTAACTCTTTCCGCAGCGACATTTGAATGGTTTGCGTACGCGGATTTGTGTTCTGTGGCCGTTCTTGGCGTGGTACTTGATACCGTTCACATTCTGTCAGGGAGAAGGGAAAACGTCAGTGCTCAGGTGGGGCTGACACGGGCTCTGCTTCCAGTTAAAGACTGAAAAAGGATCAGCGGTATGAGCGAGATCCTATAAATCGCCAGGAGCTCCCGCCGGGTGTTACACGTGGGCTGTGCTCCCAAGGTACCAGGTGGGACAAGGAGAATAATCCGCGTGGTTCTCAAAACTCCCCTACCTGGGTAATCCTGATTTTTATCTCCCAATGTACGTCACTTCCCAAAGAATACCATTTAATGGGCTCACACATGGTTGCTCTTTGCGTCCTGACATCTTTTTCATATAGCACTGACAAATCTTATTCAGAGGTTCATTTACAAGCAAACAAAGAATTGGCACGAAGACTCGGGTCACACCTCTTTAAAGAGCTGAGACTCCCCCCATGGTGGGTCTGTTCTGTTTTGTGTCATTGTTTCTAGATATGTCTTTAAGCTCCAGCAAATTGTGATCGTTTACACATTGCCTCCAAAGAATTAACTGCAGGGAATGCTTAACTCAAAGAGTTACACAGGACACTTAAAAAATAATCCAGAGAAGCTGTCTTCAAAATAGCTATTGTTTGGGAATACTCCACAGCTAAAACTGGAGAGCTGATCCCCACTAGTGCAAAACACAGCAACACAACACACACCCCATTGCACTGGCAAGGGCAGGAAACAGGCCACACTTCTGCCACGTCAACCAAAAACCCCTACTAAACATAAATCAAAGTAATCCCCCCGTCTTCCTTTTCACGTATTTCTGGCAAAAATGGAAGAAGCTGCTGTGATCTCAGCAGCTGCTGTGATACTGTAGCAGATGCAGTATACCGGAGTCTCTCATCTGCTCCCACTAAAAGATCTTGGATTTTTGGCTGAATAAGCAAAGGCACGCTGTCTTTCATTTGAGCTTCTCCTAAGATAAAACCAAAGAAGACAGCATTTGTGACAAAAAGAGACAGTGCCAAGGCTCTCCTGTGCTCCCTCTACAGTTTCCAGATATGTATCTCAGTATTCTTTTAAAGATTAAAGAGAAAAAGCTAAAAAGCTAAAATCAACTAACAGCCTGGATATTAAACAACCCACTCAATTAGGTCTTAGGGATTTTGTCTTTGCTGAGCCACTGCCTGGTGTTACACATAGCAGAAAGTCCCCTTGGCTCTTTAAACAACAAGTTTTATCAATGTGCAGCTTACAGTAAGTGGAAGCTCCAACTCGGAACTCACAGAAAAACAGTCTCAAATATTGGGTGCAAGACTGCAAGCATCTGCTGCGCCCACAGATTCATACTCCTCTCCTCTAGAGAATCCAGGCACTGAGTCCTCACCCGAAGTTGCAAATCCAGCCTCTGAATTGTCCTTTACACCCTTAAAAATGCTGGACAACCCCTGCACAGCTGTCTCCTGAGATGTGGGAGCTGAGAATCCCCCATCTCCAACACCAACCAGACACAGGAACATGAGCCATCGGGGCAGGGTTTGTCTGGGTGCAGAGCACTCAGAGGAGGCAGAAGGCTGTACCACCACAACTCCAAGAGCACATCAAAGGCTACACATTAGCCTCAAGAGCAGTCAAGTGAATTCTCTGCAAGTAATCTGAGATCCTGGGGCAGCTTTTGGATCATCTTGCACATAGTCTCAACCTCCAGCATCCACAGAACCGTTGGGGTGAGGGGTCCGGGACTGCCACTGGATGGCACGAGGACTTCATAAGGCATCTGTCATCATCTGTGTCCCTTTAAGGACCTGTGCCTTCAAAAGAGGAGAAAATCTGGGGGTGACCTGCTAAACTTTTGTTACTGCAGTGAAATTTTAAAAACAAGCCCTATTACTTATAATAACAATATTTTCCTAACAAAAACCTGTTCTTGTTTAAACTTTCAATTTTTCTAAGAAACCACTTTAAGATACTTTTGAGCTACTGTCAATTGCTACAGATGCCGTAAATCTGCAATCACAAATACCCTCACTATGCCATGCCAATGGTACCCTTCTCCTGATCCAAATTTTTTAATGATCCATCAGCCCCAGTACACCCCAGGCTTTCGTGAAGTGGGGGGAAGTATTTTCAGGCAGAAAAATTTAAGGAGATGCTAAAGCAGAAACCTGCGTGGGATGAATTGGGCCATGGAAGGTTTGAAAAACAGTAACCATGCAGAGCACGAGGAGCTTGTGTAACGTGAAATTTGACCTGTACTTCTGTCTAAAAGGAAACTGTTGTTAGAATTGCAGTGACTCTTCGGCACTTTTTCCACTGCTGCAATGTAAACACTTTGTTGTACGTCTGGGCTGAGTTTGCTGAGGTACGGCAAAAGCCACAGCAAACTCGTACATCACTTTTATTGCTCCGGTTACTGAGGTTGCTCACTATTTACTCTCACAGATGATTGAGGAAGAAGATGGCAGTAGAGAAGGGCACTCTAAAAATCTTGAACAGGAGGAAACAATTATTAACCTGGGACCAGCTCGGGAGGCGATAGAGAAGTTCAGACTGGCACTACCTGGTTTGCACGGACACAAAGGCTCTTGTTGGGCAGGGCCCCTTTTGCATGGCACGAAGGCACTACACCGCAGAGGACTTGCCAGCCCCACTTCAAGTAGGAAAAGACACCTCAAAAGGATGGTTTGAGAGATTTCTTGTTTCAGCCTTGGACATTCATACATGTTTTTGTACTCTTGGCTCTTCATCCTGAAGTTTTCTTTGTGGGTCTGGTTCCTCTGTTCAACTTGCAAGCTCTGGCTTGCTCCTTTCTTTCAAGTAAATTCCCTTGTTTCCCTCTCACTTCAATATTCTCCTTCCCTAAGCTCTGCTGGGTCTCACCACTCCGTAGGTCAGCCTTCCTGGGGGTTTGTGCCACCTGACAGGACCCTCATCCTTTCACCTGCCAGACAGACGAGCCCAATGCCTCGGCAGCCTTGGAAGGTTTCACTTCTCCTCTTGCCCAAGGCCAAAGAAAAGTCATGGATACAAGCTACATTCTGTATGCACTGAAATCTATTATTCTTTTTATTACTATATTTGCACAAACTAGAAAATTTAGGACAAATACTCTAAGGTTTTCTCTATGCTAGCATACATGCATTATTTGTGGGGTCTGTTGTATCTACTATGTCTCAAACTTCATTTGCTCTTTGGATGGTGCCTAAGTTTATCTACATCTTATACACATTTTCAGTGTCCTTCTCCTGAGCTAGAGACCACTCAGAGGGTATTGAATAAAAGGAAAACTAATCAACACCTTCATAAATCCCCATTTTAGCTCCTACAGGTGGTATTTTGCAAAGCACATTAACTACTTGATATCCATACACTTCTGGACAGGGCGTCTAAATTTGGATGTAAATCCAAAGTCTGGTGAGGGAGAAACAAGGATAGTACCTTTGGGTTCCTTTGAATCACAGAGATGATTTTTCTAAAAATCAAATTTCAGGCATCAAAGATGAATCACAGGAAGAAAAAAATACCCATAAATGGAAAACTATAAAGTAATTATAACTTCATTTCTAGCTCAGTAAGCATAATTAGAGAAGAAAGCAAGCTTCAGAACTTCAAAGACTTGTGTTTAAAGCAGTCAGCATGTTTCAGGTTCATTTAGATGTTTCTCACTATCCCACAAAGAAATTTACACGTAATTTAAAGAAAAATATTTCCCCCAGGATCTGCGGCTTCTCAAGGAAATCTATGTCATATTATACAGCGTACTAATACATATTATAAGCAAATAATTTTAAAAAATAATGTTCCCGAGGAACAACGAAATGTTTATGACTATTTGCACTGCCTATGGGAAAGCGCCAGGAGACAGCAGCTGGGCAGGAGGCCAGCAGGGGCTTCTGATACACATCTGGGCTTGTGTATAAACATGTTCTCCTTACAGTTTCCATTGTCCGCCCCAGCCCGTTCCTTGGGAGTATTTGTTGTACTCATTCTTGTCTTATTTACCTTTCCATAATGACTTTTCAGTGCAGAGGCCATCTCTTATCCTTGAACATTGTTTGCAAAAAGGTGCCCCATCCCTACTGGGTCCTTTAAGCAGTACTGTAATGCAAATAAAATCTCTAAAAATACCATTCTGCTTCTCAAACTTACGTCACCCTAAGGCCAGACAAAAGAAAACTGTGTATATCCTCCTTTCCTCCTCACTCCCTAAAGGAATGCATCCTTTCTCAGCCGTAAAGTGAGCCCGGCAGTTACTGTATGTGCATGTCTGTGTTCCTGTTTGGAGCACTATAATTGTTTTACAGTCCTGACTGTGATTATCCAGTACCCACCAGAAAATCCCAGGGCTTTGATCACAGGACTCCCTACCCAGACTCTGCAAATAATTCGTCAGACGAGTGGGTTAAGCAGAAGGAAGATAAAGAGGAAACAAGAAACACAGCTGACACAAAGCTAAAAGGAAGGAAACAAAGATAAAAATGCAAAAAGAAAAAAAAAATAGGCTGAAAATAAAAAAGGGAGGAAACAGAGCCCAGAGAAAAGAGAATGAGGTGAGGCAGAGTTTAAGGAAATGTTTTTCTATCAGGACTAAACAGAGGTGAGTCTCTTAGGAGAATACGGTACTTTTTATTTGCTGCTGCTCCCTGTCAGCCCCTCTAAGGGTCATTAATTTGTTCCCCCACCCCGGCTGCTCTGCCATTAATGGTGTACAAGATACCCCTTATAGACAGTCCTCGTGCATTTGAGATGAAGGTAGTGAGATAGCAGAAGCAGGCACAAACAGCTTGCTCATTTGGGCAATAAAAAGACAGAGGGCTGGCAGTCAAACAGAGAACACACAGGATATAGCAAATTACAGGGTTCTCCTTCCAGCCTTTGCCATTAAGCGAATGTTTTCTGCAATGCATAGATGCCCTCTGGGCACATGACTTCTAACAATCACCATGGCTTGTTTGCTTCCTGAGCTAGGGATTAGCTTTTTATACCATACCCTCTGTCTGGCACAGCTCCTACCACATGCAAGGAAAGTACTGATCTTCAATAACGTGAGTTTATCTACAAAGTAATACTTGCAAGTAGTCCAAAACCGTCTTTCCCTGTGCCCCTGGCCCTGGAGAAGGTGTTCAGTTTTTCCTGTAACTGGAGAATAAACACTACATAGTTCAGGATAATCTCAGCAAAAAGACTTGTATGTCACTAGGAAAACAGCACACTGCTTTCTTGTCTGTGTTTTATGAAGTAGTGCTGTCAGGGTTAAGTGGTCTGTACAGGAACCCGAGTCTTGTGATTTGCTGCTGTGGGAGCTGCTGCAGCATCACTGAAACAGATTTCTATCCACTCCATGGTTTCATGCACAGTTTCTCCATTCTTGCCACAACTGTTTTATCTCAAATGCTATTTGCCTTCCTACATTTCTATTTCATATTTCTGTTCTCTTTTAAGTCCGTGCTTATCAGCTATTTAAAGGACAAGCCATAAAATACAACTAGTGAAAAACCAACCCAGCCACCATGGTTTTTCTAGGGTGTAGGGTCAGTGGTTGTGTTTTCCAGTAGCTCATGCAAAAACTTTGGAAAACGACTTAGAGGAAGTGTGCCAACACGCTACTTCCATTCCCAAATGTGAGTGTTTAGAGAACACCATACTGAAGTGCAAGATGTTCAACACAATTTCATCTGTCTCTGCACCGATGCGCGTGAAGCGACACTCCTGTCACATCCTGGCACGTTCTACATCGGCCAGCTCAAGGTTCCAGTTTAGAAATGCTTCACTCATATAAAGAGACAAAAATTTCTCACGATGGAGAGCAATTAAAGAACGGGGTGGGGTGGGGGGATCAGGGAATTGTTTCCCAGGGTGTCACACGAAGGGATGCAAGCCCCGCACGTGGGGTCACCGGCAGCTGTGCAGGCAGGTCACGGGAACTCGGACCCGGGACGGAATGATGCCAGAATTTCTCCAAGACTCTGCCTTCCCGAGGTGAATTCTGATTTGCACGGTGTTAACCACTACATTCCATACACCACCTTTATCAGAAAATGCACCCTGGGCACCGTCTCGCTAAAGAGGAGGCGGTATCTCTGGCACTTAAGCAGAAGGAATTCTTTCTGGCACAGATGGACAGAAGCTTTTTATTTCATGTTTCTGAAAGGGACCCAAGAGATTATTTTGCTTGTAGTACCTCCTGCATTCTGCAGTTAATTTGTCTAAATAACAGAAAGCTCGTTAAAATGTGTAAAGCAAAAGAGTTGCTATATGTAATCTCTCTTGACAGACAGACATCCCTTGTAAAACTGATAAACTTGGCTGTGCTTGAGAGGAAACCAGCAAATAAAATATTCTACTAAAATACCACAAAAATAATTATGAAAAGTCTATTAAACGAGAATACTGCAAACTGATTTTAGAGGCTTCCCCCACCACCTACACCAGCAGGAAATGAGGTAGGTCTGCACTACTACTTACCTTATATCTTTTTTTACATCCAGGAACAGGACAGGCAAAAGGTTTCTCATCCCCTCCGTTCATGCACATTGAACTAAGGATAGCTTCAGAGCTGATAGCACTTTCTGTAGTCCAGGACTCATCACTGTCTGATTCTTCATAGTCTACTTCCTCCTCATCATATTCACTACCTAGAAAAGCAGGGTAGTCAGATAAAACAAGAATAAATAAAGAGCACAGCAAGATAACTCATTCTGCATTTATTACATCAGCTACAATGACTGGTAATTTCCCCACTTTTGTCTTTTCGGGAAGACAAGTTATTTTAAATTTTATAACCCTATCTTTCTTGTAGTTATTTATTCCTTCATAAAGACACCAGTGGTTCTTTTTCTAATAACCAGGACAGGCATTATTAATATATCTTCATAAACTGTTAACTGCATGGCACAGAAAGTTCAAAGGACTGATTTTAAAATGCAGTTTCATTGCTTCGCAAACACCAGGATTCTTCCATCTTTCCCAGTGCCCGAACAGAAAATGCGCTCCCTCCCCTCCTCCAATTAAAGCTAATTTTAAGGCATTTTTTTAATGCAATACAATACTGAAGAGTGTAATTCTACAGATCATAAACAGTGTAAAATAATATGTTGACAAGTCCTAATGCATTTACTAGCCCTTTGGAATTAATAGGAATTATAGCACAACATTAATAAGAATTATATTGTAGCAATTATAGTTGTGAAATTCATTCCCTCAGGTGTGGGTATAAATTGCATTGTGTGGCTGCCCTGAACAGACCGCATTATGTTCCAGATATGCTACGACAGCCATCTGAGCAGCTGGTGCTGAGTTTATTTATTATTTTTAATTGCAATAACTATTAATGAAATCCTCTGAAGAAGTTAAATGTGAAACAAGAGAAATTAGAAAAGCAGAATTCCAACTGTAAAAATACAGTTGAAAAAAGAAAAGCAGGGGAGGGAAGAGCCACAGCTGATTAAAAAGAAAATATATGCACAGAGGGAGAGAGAGGGAAAGCTGAGGGAAACTTCTGTGGTGTCAGCAGGAGGTGGTGCTGTGTTTCCCCTCCCCTTTCTTCTTTCCCTCTCCCAGCTCTGCTAAATTTTATCCTTTCTGCTGAAAGACAATTTGGCTCCAAGTGCTGGAATAGCTCCCGCTATTAAAGACAGTTATGTGACACTTGCATGACTCTTCCCTCATGTGCCCTTTCAGTGCTCGGCTCCGAGCAGCTCTACACGCCGAGGGGAAAATGCAGACAGATGCCTCACGAAATGACCTGAATTCACAGGGAAAATCCATCCTGCAAAGTACAGTGGGTTCTCAGGGGTGCTTCTGCTTCTGGTGAAACTCCACGCTTACCGTCTCTTTGGACTCCCCCTTCCTCAGCATTCCCAGTCAGCCTGAGCACCGAGTAACAACACGTGGCAGCTGGTAGCTGCCAGCACCCAGGGCTCCTGAGCTTTGGTCAGGACAGACATCAGGCTGTCCACGTTTCCTTCCCGTGGCTCCCACCCGCACAGGGTGCTGTGCAGATGAGGACGGAGGGATGGCTTCCCACCAGCGACAACTGTCGACAGGAGCGCACGCACAGGCCCTGCAGCACATCTGGAAAACTCTGCCCTGCTGACTGCGGCTCCTCATCCCACTCCGAATGAGCGAGAGCCAAAGAAAGCATTATTGACCTCTTAAAATATTTCTGAACTCTAGGAACAGTTAACCTAAAATGAAGTTAAGAGTTGTTATAGTTTAATTAACTAATAAAAAAATGGAGGCAAAACCACAACTCTGCTTCTACGATTTCCTGCCCTTGATTGTATCTTGATGGAAAAAATTCCTCAAGCTGTTCCTTTCAAACCTTTTAGCTCAGTGGGGTTTTTTTAAAGCAAATGAAACAGAAAACCCTATTGTAAATACACATATGCACTCCTAGGATGACAAAATATACAATTCTGAACTCTGATACCAACAATTTCTGCCTTTGTAATCACCCCCCTTGTGAGCCCCCTTAAGAGCATGTGATTTCCGCCCAAATAGGATTTTATCCTCCCGAAGAAAACATCGTTTGAGACTGTATGACATCTCTTAGGGACACTCCTTTTAGTGATGATAAGGAATATGCTTTCATAAAGCAACAATCAGTGCTCTTTAAAACTTAATATGCAATATGATGCATAAAAGAAGAGATACACAGAACAGTGGGGAGAAGCTGCAGTCAGTACTATTATGCATTTCCTCAGGTTTTCCTAAAGGGATTAAGGGGTGCCCTTTGAATTTTTCTAGTAACTTTGTACAGTAAGATCCAATTCTGTAAAAATGTTTGTCTGTACTTCACTCAAAGGTAGTCTCAGTGAAGGAGAGAGACAGAAGAGACTGAACTGCGTGTGTAAGCATCTCTGAGATCAGACCATCCTTATGGTTTTCTTTTCATTGGCTTACCTGAACAAAAATGCAAGATTTGGTCTAGTACACTCAAAACAGTTCTTTAACCGGCGTTAGCAAATGCTCCATTGTCTCAAGTTTTTAAATTCAGATGTCACTACAGATTTTACAAATACAATGAGCTTTTTCATATGAATGGCCATATAAATATGTGTTTCTTCTTGCATATAACAGTAATACCAATGGTGAATACCAGCTTCATATGAAGCTGGAACTGCAGTCTATCACTGCTTTTATCTAACAGTGTCCTACTGAACTCAACTGCTTCTACTCTCTCAAAAAATCCCAAAAAACATTAGAAATCCCAAAATGTATTTAAAAGGATCTTAGTATAAGGAAAACGCAAAAAAATTTACTGTCTTGAAAAAAAAATCATTAGCAATAAAAATTCAACTTCGAAATAATTATGTTGTTTCAGTTGTTATAGAAAAACAACACTGACTTAGTCATGCTTTTAACTGATTCTGCCTCAGAATTTAATTTCCTCAGTTGTCAGTGTCTAAGAGCAGCAACCCATGCGGTGCCTCACTGGCTGCGCGCAACACATCAGAGAGGGGGGAAATAAAACAAGAGGGAAAACAAAAAGCACAACGCGCAGGTTGGCGCTGCCATTATAAACAGCCCCTGGATGAGGTATTTTAATTAAGTGGCGCGGGCTGAGCACGGTGGCTTTGCGAGGCCGCTCCCAGCCGGAGCGGGAGGCGCTGGGCTCCACGTCAGGTGTACAAACTGCAACCCGAGCCGGCGCTGCCCCGGCTCCTCGGGCAGCGCTCCCGGGGACCCGCAGCGCGCCGAGGGGAAGCGCACGGCAGCGCACTTTGATCCAGACAGACCTAGCTAATTGCTCGCCTTTTTTTTTTTTTTTAAATTTGGTTAGTGTTTCACAATTATATCTGTAAATATTTACTTTTTTAAAGGGGGGAAAAAAACCCAAACAAAACTGAGCACCTTTGCATCTAACCTATGGCCCGTTCCAGGGTGTAACAGCTGCATGACTTGGGGCACGCCGCCCTTTGGGCACTGAGCTGAGCTGTTCCTGCAGCACGTGTGCCAATGGCTTTACCCTTTCTCCTCACGCTTGGAAAGCAGACTTAATGTTCCCCCCACAGGTATTCAAAGGAAAAATGTCAGAATTAGGTTTCAGAAGTCTGAATAGCAAAAAAAACCTCCCCCAAAACTCGACAACCCACAGCAGACAAAGCATCTAAATATCTGCCTGATAGAGAAGCATAGGCTTTCAGCAAGGCACTGTACAAATGTACAACATTATTACTGTAACTAAATACTAGTTCTGCCATAGCAAAAAACTGCTCTCTATCTCTCTCCTCTGGCAATGCTTTTTCCGAGGCTCCTTGCTAGCTCATTGCTCTTTAACATAATATCCAGTTTCATCATCTGGCTTTCATTCAGAGACCCTACGCAGTTCTACCTTGGCCTAACCTAAATCACTGCTTTCTTATCCAAATAACTCAGTAACATCTTCTTAATACTGCACCCGCCCTCGCATGCAATATTCCCTCAGTCCTGGCCCACAGAGCCATTTCCCCACTCCTCACTCCAGTGGCCTTGCCAAAAGACTCACTTCATCTGTGCTGCCCCCAGCAGATCCAAAAATGAAACAAAACAAAGGCAAGGAAAGAATGCTAGTTTAGCTTTTTTCCCTTCCCTGCAATCTTCCATGCTGAGACGATGCCGCTGCTCCTCAAAGGGGAAGTGGACTCCACTAGGCACAACTCACATAGGATGCCATACTGGAGCCAGGTATCACATAAAATTACCTGTTATGAGAAGCCACAAAGCATACTGGGTCACAAAGAGGTCCAGCAAGTTATTTCTCTTGTAATTTTCACATTGCATTTAAACAACCCACTACAAATGAGGAGGCTGTCTCTGTCACAGCCAAAAGTAAAGACATGCACGAAAAGGGATTATGATTACTGCCTGCAAGGTAAGAAACCTTTGTTGTTTGACAAAAAGCAAAGCTGACGATAAAGACTGGGTCTACACCTCTGCTGCCAGTCAGTTTTGCTATAAAAATCAGTGAGAATGTCACTTAATCCTACAGCAAAGATCTCACCTCTTCAATGCCCATCTACTACTTTTTTTGTTTTTCAGTAGATGAAGTCAGTAATTTAAAGAGCTCAGAAATGCTTTGCAGAGAGCTAATTCATTTGACATTCTGGAATAGACAACATCCCAGCTACACTGCTGAAAATCTGGGGCTTTATCTTTTATGTTTCTGGGGTTTATTCTGTATTCACGCCACTGTAGCCAAGATAAATTCTGCCTTTTGCATGAGTGAATTCATTCTATCGTGAGATTTACAGAGGATTTTCCCCTGAACTTTCAATGGATCTTGGTTCTAGCAGGTGCACACAGCATTTGTTGTTACGTTGCTTTTCAAATCTAAAGACTTCTCTGCTGTGCCTTTAAATATAAAAAAGACAAAGCTGATTAAAACCAGCACAAGCTGTGTGTGCCATTTTAATGAGTAGGATCTATCTTGACCTCTGATCAAAAACATTATGAGTTCTTCCTTTCTCCTCCCATGAAGAAAAACAAACCCAAAACATCCTTGCCAATTATTTTTGTGACCAGAAAGCATACATTTAAGTATACAATGAATAACTACGAGCAAATAGCCTACTGCAGTGGGAACCAACATTGCTAGTGTCACTGAAAGTTCATGGTAATTCCAAGGATTTCTCATAAAAATTCAGCTTCACACTTTGTCCCGTGCGGGACTTGCAGCTTGTATTTCATAGAAACAGTTTTATGAGAGCACTTCTTATGTTAAGAACTTTGCATTCCCATATACTGCGACAATTTCCTTGATAAAAAAAGTGAATTATTAATATGATGTGAATTTTGGGTTAACACTAAAGCACATTTATGGATTTGTCAGACTTCTTCCCTCTGTGCCCATGGATGCACACAGCCTCCTCCATACTTGCAAGCAGGGGCAATGTTCCTGCAGCTGATACTCATTGCTGATCTAAAGACATATCAAGTCATCCAAAATGAAATATTCTTCCTTTCTAGAAAGAACAGGAAATAAATGCTAGGGGCAATGAAATACAAAACAGTTAAATAACAGCTGCTATGCAAGTCTTTAGTCTAGAAGCTGTAGCAGGACTCTCTCAGCTGAGAGCTGGTACAGGTAGCACAGTGCACTGGCTCTGTGAACTCCAGCAACAAATATCAGACACTGGATCATCCAGCCAGACTAAGCCAGGGTCTTTGCTTGCTTGCTTGTTTTGGTGGGTGAGGGGAGAGGGGGCTCAGAGGACAGAAAGCAGTTTTCAGCCTTTGTGAAAAGTCCATTCAGATTAATTTCTTACATTTTCAAAAATACTTTTGCCACTCATGTCCACAAAGATGGTGTAGACACAGCTGAAGAAAACCCAGAGAAGTTTAACAGAGCACTGTGCAGTGCTACAGACACCGGCATCTTAGATAGCAAGTGCAATTCCAGCGTTCGGATCGAGCACCTAAACACAGCGAGCCCTAGGTTCACCTCAGTGAAGGCTGGAGCCTTTCTCCAGCACATGGGCACAAGCACGCGCAGTTAAGTTTTTGCTCTTCTCCCAGTAAATATTTCTGATCCTCATTTCTGGGCGGGGAGAGGCAATTCTGTTCTCAAAGCCAACTGCATGCTTGGAACTTTGCTGTCACTGGCGGGAGCTGATGGAGATGGTTATGGTTTGTCAAACGGGCACTTGCCAGGGCTGGCAGAGGCCTCCATCCCTCTTCACGATCGCAACAGAGCCATCAAGATAGCAATTATGACTTGTTACTGCCCTGGGGGCGCGGGGCTGTCCCGCTGGCCACTGCCAGCCCTGCACAGTGCATCCCGCAGGCTCCGTGGGCTGGGGCCGCCGCTGCCGGGCCGCTCACGCCAGGAGCAGTCCCTCATCCTGCCTCCAGCTGTCACCGCTGCCAGCATCCTCCTCTTTCCCATGACACTAGTCAGAGCAGGATTTGGCCAGAACAATGTCTTCTGGAGAAACCACCCTTCCTTTTCTCTTTTCCAGTCCTCCCCCAGCTCAGATCAAGTGTCAAGTGCTAAATAACGAGCTGTTAGGATGTATTACTGCCCAGAAGAACTAATCTTCTATTGTCTCTGGCTGAAGCAAGGCTCAGCTAATAAATAAGCACCGAGAGAATTTAAAAAATGTACCTTCTCATGTAATGATGTGAACATGGGTTCAAATACAAAGAACAGTATGGTTTTTATCATTATTTTTAGGCACAAGGCACTTAAAAGCACTAGAGAAAATAAGTTAGACAAAAAAAACCCCAAAATCTTTCTCGTGTTTGTTTGCATCATTTGAAGACTAGCTTTCAGACCACATTTTCAGACCTCCACTGCTATACCAAAAGAGGGAACATTTAAACAACTAAGGTCATGGGTAGGTGTTTCTGGGCATCCTCTCCCCTCTCTCGCAGTCAAATGGCAACTGTAACTCGCACAGCCACAGAGACAGTCTGAAAAGATCCTTCCTGCAGCTGTTTTGGACGGTGGGACTTCAAACAGGATGAACCCACACACAGTTACACAGCCAGCCTATGGAGCACCCTGGTGTTTTAAATGAAATGGTAGAAGGTCAGTTCCAACATTTCACACCAACTGCAGTTTTCATTTCAGTGCTCTCAATGTCAGCTCGTGCTGAATTTTAAGTGACTGAGAATGTATCCCATTACAAGGTTTGAATTCACTTTGGAAGGCACGCAGACACTCCTACAGGTAAAACACAAACCTGAATACATTGTATTTTGGTATAGAATGATTTTGGCTGAGCTAACCTATATGGGAAATCACCCTAAAATGTTGGAGGTTCAGCTAAAATGATAAAGGTACAAAATAAACATAAAGGTTTTTATTTAAAGTGCTACAAGTATGACATTAGTGCTATATATTCTTATTCACTGTCAGTAAAATGGAGAACTATTTACACATGAGATCTGCTCTCCATTTTGGGTTACTAGAGAAACAGAACTAACACACTCAGGTTAAAAAAAAACCCAGTCCTCCAGAGCCAATACTGGGGTTGGTGGAGCAGCTGGATTCTATCTGGCCTTAGGAGCAACTGTGTGCCATTTTCCTTCTTGATATATCTGTATCTTGATACTGGTATAGCAAAGAAGAGTCTTAAAAACTAAACCACTGTAAATCCCAATCCAAAGTTTATAAATCCACTTGCAGACCTATATAAGCAGATATGTTACAACTTACTGAATGTACAAATGCAAATAAAACATACATCTAAAAAGATAAATAAATTAAAAAAAAAAATTCCTCCACTTCCAATTACTTGTGGAACAGCAACTAATCACAAAAACATGCATGTAAAGAACTGATTCTGGAAAAAACAGTCAACTGATACCACGGCATGTGTTTTGTAGAGCAGGACTTTCTGAGAATGCTGCAGAGGTGCTAAAGCAAATTGTTATAATGTCACTGCACAATGTGCTGTTGAGGTTTTATGGTCACACTGCGCCAATAGTCTCGGGAAGTTATTTTGCATTCTTATATAAACTTTTTCCCCCAATCCTGTTTTCCACAAAAAAGGGCTTTCAATAATGTACAATCTTGTGTTTATACACAGTACAGGAAAAACATGATAAACCCAAGAACACAATCTCTACTTTAAACATATTTTAAAACTAGATTTCTACAACTTCATGTAAACAAGAATAAGCTGTTAAACACTCACCAAAAAAGAGCATAACCTTCCTGTAATTAAATGGCAGTGTTTTACATGGCACTTTTTAAAAATCATGAAAATAAAAAAAAAGTAAATAAAGAAATCAGTCCAGCAGACCCCTCCCAACTTGAGGCTTAACCTGCAAATTAATGTAACAGTAATAAAACCTATGCCAGCTGGAATCCTTTCTTTTTCTGGCTTTGGCACGAGAAGCAAGAGCAGGTATATGTTTGAAGAAAAACAAAGTAGGACATTTTCCACCTTTAGTCACAGGATGTTAATTGAACTCTGGCAAATGTTTAAAGATATTCTCAAAATGTTCAAGAAGGAATTAAAACCAGTTGGGGCTGAGAAAAAGAAACAATCCATCCTTCCTCCCCTCCCCTTCTCTCCCCTCAAACATCTGTTCCAAACTTATACTCCAAAAACCACAGCGAAGAACAGCCATAATTAATGTTATTTTGGCTTTTTAGTTGCTAGGCCTGCATTCCGAGGTTAGGAATACAAAAATACAAGTTCAGGGCACTGTTACTGTACTTAAGGACTCTCCTGATGCATGTAACAAAGGAGCAGTTTTTCTTTTCTCTTCTTCACCCGTTTTTATACAAGAAGAGAAGAAAAAATAGAAACGGTACCAGGAAACAGCTCCATGCTGAAGATAAAGGATTACAATAAAAAGTACCTACATAAATGAACTACACTACGAAGCTATGAAAATACATTTGAGACATGTTTTATCCATGCTTTACAGCTGTACAAAAGCTATCCAGCCACTTACAACACAGGCCATAAAACTTCCAATGCACACAGTCCCTCCCCACCCCGCCTGCCGTGCCTTCGCCTCCACCAGCGTGCAAATCCAGCACGGATGCACCGAGCGACGACCAGGCTCCCACCCAAGGCGTTGCTATCGCTGTCAGGTAGCCTGCACTGCACAAGGAGTGCTGCTGATTTCAGCAGGATCCAGCTGGGCAGGGATTTCCAAGACACTCCCGGGCCTCCTTAGGCCCCTCCTGTTTGAATGGGCTGCATCACGCACGTTAGCCCCGGCTCAGCGCGTGGAGGACCAGTGTGCGGAGGAGCTGTGGAGGTGCAAGACAACTCAGTGCCTTTTCAGCAGCTCTGGGCTGAGGAAGTTTCATGTTTATGAGGCCCAAGAGGGTTACAAACCCCTGGCCAGCATCAAGGGAGGCAATGGCAGATTCTCCACTTCAATGCACTGAAGGGCGGGACGATTTAATCTGTATGAAAATACACTGACCACTGCTCTCTGCTTGCTTTTGACCATCTAGATTTAAGAAACACCATTAGCATGACTTGAGAGCTAGCCCTAAGACTCAGAATTACCAGTAAGGGCTAAAATGGCTATAGACTACTGAGCAAGAATCAAGGCTTTTGTCATTCTAACTACACAAAAAATCTACAGGAAATATCTGGTATGTTTTTTATTAATCCTACTTTGTGTTTCTCAGAAAGGAATGCACCCAAGCATAAGAACACATAAGAATTCAGTGGGGAGTCATGTCTACTCTCTCATTTGTAAAGACAAAGATTCTGATAAAATGTGCCCTTGTGCCTGTTATGCTGTCACAAACCTTTCTTTGAGGCTATCGCTGTTTCAAACATATGTTACCAGGTATGATTTGTTTCAGGTGACATATCACTGGGCTGAAATCAAAGTAACTTTCAAACTGCTATTTTCCATTGCTCCTTGGCTTCTTGTACCCTTTGACATTAGAGGCAGAAGCGCTCAGAAATTGTTGTGAATGGCACTGTCTAACTATATGTGGGAAAACCTTACAAGAGGGAGCCTATGCTAGCAAGGACAAAGCACCGACCTTCACCTTCAGCAAGAATTAGCGTGGTGTCTTCCACCTGCCAGGCCACAAGCGCTAAAAAGGCAAGAGGACCTTGTGGTTTTAGGGGTCAGCAAATGTTTCATGGTTTTTAGCTCACTCGGAAATACACAAAAGCTACAAAGAACCGTGTTTTTCCTAAAATGTTACATAATTTTGAGGATCTTGTACTGGCAAACATGGACTCATGATACACCATTTCCCCTGTGAAACAAACCTCTCTGGGTTATAAGTCATTGAGAGTGAAGTGGTATGTTAGTCCTTGCTTTTTATTACTTCTGATTTGCTTTGGCCATAATGCAAGGAAAACTCAAACATTTGCTTAAGTTTCATCATCTTCAGCAGACTGAAGTGCTGCCTAAATGAGCCTGTTTTTTTTCTGCTAAACTAGAACACCGCTGTCAGTGTGCAGACACAGAGCAATTTTTTCAGTCCTCGAGGTGCTACAGTGGTACAGATAAATCCCATTTAATGTCAGAGTGTAATATATATATATACATGTATGTATATGTAGAAGTATATATGGGCATATATATACACACACACAATTTAAATAAACACCTAAAAGCTCCATGTGGCCACTACTGTTTCTAACTTTGAGAAAAACATTTGTGTTTTCAGTTAGGAATTTTCAAGATAATTAGCAGATTACTTACAAAGCTACATAGCAAATAAATAAATAAAAAATCCTTCCACCAATTGGCCCTTGCAGTATAAACACACAAACATGAATGCCATCATTGTTACCCAGAACTGCTGAAGTAACTTTTTGACTGTCACACTATTCCTATGTTAAACCAGTTATGCCACAAGCTGTGAAAGGCAGGCATAATGTGCTTTCTACAAATTACGTGGTTTTTAAGCCTGTGGAGGAAGAAATGGGTCTATGTGTAACGAGTGTGCTTGTACACAAAAATCCCTATCCTATCTCAAGTTAACACAGAGATAATCTTTACTTTTAAGCTTATTGTACATTTTTTGTTCTTGACCCTGTTAAAAATGGTTTGCCAGGGTAGAGTACGGGATTATAAAACAGTTCCTGTGCTTGGAAGTACTTTAAATCTACAAGCCACGTTTCTGTTGCTGCTTTGTAGCTCAAACCCCAAAACTAGTGATGATTTTATGAGTTGCTGTAGTCTAGACAACTCGGTTACTTTTCAATTAAATTGTTCCTTGGGGAGAGTACTGTGAAAATTCCCATACAATTAATTACAGGTATGTGCAATTAAAATACAATTCTACAGCACAGTAGCTTTACAATTGCCAGTGCAATTTATGTCTGTATCAAACAAGAATGCTCTGAAGGGGCTGGGAAGACGAAGTACAACAAGCAGGAGATTACATGTAAAGCTACCTGTAGTGAATGAGATGAAATAAAAGGTAGTGTTAAATTTTTTCTGTGCCTTTTCCTGTGGCAAGATTCAGAATGCTGCTAGAAAGCACAAAATCCGACAACTGAGTTAATCTTCCCAGAACATATTTTTATAGCAAACTGGGCTCAACACATTTTTCCTGCCAAGTTAAAGAGCAAATCAGAAATTTAACAGAATTACAACGGAAATGCACCCATAAAGCAGGAAAATGAAGAAAAACAGAAAATGCAGCGAAAAGCTGAGAGGAATTGTGATTAAAAAAAGTTGACATGCATTTCCCCTCGCAGCACAGCTCCATTTTCCTCCATCAGTTATCTTCATATTAGTCTCACTTTACTCTATATACACTTAAAAATGCCCTTTTAACTTTAAAGGCAATTTAAATGGTTAGAAGCACCACTTTCAAATAATATCATTTTGTGAATGCAGTATAGGCCTTTTTGTACTTAGGTTATAAGTTAGTTTAGGATGGAGTTAAACAAAGGACTAAGCAGGGGAGGTTATCATAGCACGTGTCTCTATGAAAACCATAGAAAAGATTAGTTCCAGGAGAATCTCCATAATTTTGCTCCATCTTCACAAGTTTAGAGGATCAGTGGGAATACCAAGCCTCTGAAAAATTAAGACACTCACGGGTCACGTCAGCTTGTCTTGCACAGCCCTGCAGAAATACCTTGGGATTTGTACCCCAAAGCTACAGGACTATGAGAGAACTTAACCAACACTCCTCATTCACCTGCACCAAAAGAGGTGGACTTTGAGGGGTCCCAAACGCACCGTAAAACAAACCAGATCACTTCTGTAAGGCAAACAGGGCTGGGGTTTGCGAGTCCTTACGACTCCGGTTTTGCCTAGGAGATACCAAAAGACACCAGGGCCTCCCTTGTAAGAGACACAGCCATTGCAGTGGGCCAGCTCCCATCCTCCCTTCTTTTAGGGTCCAGCCAAACTGCAGAGCAGGTAATCGCACAGCTAGAGGTCAAAAAATGTGCAGGTTTGACCAAGTTAATGTTCTTGGTCTTCAGGATAATTTCAAGCTGTTTGATTTGGAGCTACAAGTTAGTCCAAGACATGGTAACACTGTTGCTGTACCTGCAACATGGAGTTATCTCTGCTCCACAGATCCTTCAAGCTTAAGTCTCAGTATGTTCTGGGAATGTAATTCTTTCGGTTTGGTTTAGTCACTGAGTGATCAGTTTAATAGACAGTCTTGTCTCTCTAAGGAAGCAAGACAGTCACCTGACAGCTGATGACTGCTAGGGAAAAAAAAAATCCGTTTCTGAAGCACTTAGTCAAGCACAGTGATGAGCACTTGAACATTTTTCACTTTGGATTACTGAAGACGGAACTGAATATGTACAAGTTTAAAGCCTGGCTCCCTTAAAATGGGATGTGACATCTAGCTCTGAAAAATCATCTTTTAGCTGTGGGAACAAATCCCACCTGTTCTAAGAAAACCCCTATAGGAAATAATTGCACTTTTACTTACTATTTTTCATCGTTACTAGAAACCTTCTATTATAGCTTTATTCCTTAAGGCAGAAATTAGAAACTACCACAGATTTCTCTTATTATTCAGGCTTAGTCACAACCTCAGCCAAAAGCTCATGTTAAAATCTCATACCATGTCTAAGCACACACATATACTATAGTTAAGTCATACATTGATCAACTGTTTTGCACAGTGTCATTCTTTTTTTTTTTTTCCATTATTTTTTACCAGAACACCCACAAAGCTCTGTTAGAATAGGTGCCTCAGACTGCTAAATGCTGGGAAATTATACGTGCATATTAGTTAGTGTGCAGGATTAATACAGGGCCCCAAACCTGCAATTAGACAGAACCATTTTGGCTCCAACAAAGAAAGTTCTCTTCCATCATCTACACAGAAATGTAAAATCCCAGCACCAGTGAAGCACCTCAGAAGGAGATTTTGTCAGAGACTACAATTCCACAAGTTCCCACAAGATACTTTAACATAGATTTTATCATGCCTTGCAGGCGTGAAATATCAAATGTATTCAAACATTCATTAGGCTGGAGAACTGAATTTGGTCTTCATTTTGTGAAGTATGGCTGACTTATTTGCTCATAGTGTTTATCCAAGAGTGAGTCCATATATCTAATTTTTAATAAAAACATAGCATAAAAGTTTCTCCAGTTTCTGAGCAGGCAATTAAACAAGTAGAAAGTTCTGAACAAGTAATGAGATGGTTCCTCAGACATCTGAAAGTGGTTTTTTGAGCTGCAGTAGAGCTTGGTTGATTCATGCTTTACTACGCCGGGCACCCCGTAAGTCAAACACACAAAAATGTAACACTTCTCAGCAACAATTTAATACAAGAGCCCTGGGATTTGATTTCATATTTCTACTTTTCATTATTTTTTCAATTGCATCTGCATGATACTACACTACTTCAACATAAAGTGTAATAATTAAATTTAAGCATTTACAGTATGCTAACACAGGTGAAGAATTTTTGAAGTGAATGGCTAGAGCTGGGTTTTTGTGACTACATAAATTCTTGAGCTTGCAACTCTGCAAGTGCTGAATACTTCATTCCACTCTGACAAAGCACTTGTTATGTGCTCAAAGTCAGGCAGCATTTACTTCCTTGGTATTAGGTGCTTAACATTAATCATGTGCTTTGAAAGCACATGTGACCTGAATTTGTAGCATGATTTTAAAAATGCCATCAACTTGTACTTGTTTCCACTCGCCTGTCCTCCCAGGTCTTATTTCAAGCTCCCTTAAGATCCTAATCAAGGAATATTTTGCAGTGCACTTCCCCTAAAAAAAGAAGCCCACCACAAAAGAGCAGTACCTCTCTAGCTGTAGCAATATTGAGTAAATCTGCATCCCCCAAAGAGGAAGCTGTTGCAGATTATCAACTGAATACCAGATTTAATGGTTCATAGTCTACTCTGATTCAACCTGACATGGAGTTCAGAAATGCCACCTGCTGACAGCAGCCAAACAGATTCTGCTATAAATAGCAGTTCTGCAGCAAATTCAGCTTAACTCTGCTACGCCTTAATAGCATATCCACCAACGCAAAAAGTTTTGAGCACCTAACTCCTGCTCCAGTAAGTCTTCAATTAATTCGTGGGGGGAACACCCCTGTTATTTTACATTTCCACTGTTCACTCTAAAAGTGTTCTACTCACAAAGTAGTTCAGCTCAGCAGATCTCTTTTTCTTGCTGGATTCTGTTTAATGTGCTGTTACAGCACTCTGTGCAACAGCTGTCTGTGCCATTTGATTACTTCATTGTTGAAAGCCTGACATATGGAAACTCTACTGAAATGTTAGCTGCTTTGATACCTATGAAGAGGAATGAGCTTTTACATTACAACAACGCATTTTTTAAACAACTTAAAGTAAAAAAAAAATTAAACGCACATTTAGAATCTAAACCATATTAGTTTCCAGCATGCCTGTTACTCTATTGCAATGCCCACTTCCAAAGGCTGGTTACTATTGTGGTTTTGGTTGCTGTTACCAGCAAACAATGGGTGGTTTTCTTTCAGCTTTTGCATTCTTGGAAAAGAAAAGGGAACAGATTCGAGAGGAGGCCCGTGGGATTCCTTCATGAGTTATCCATGAAGGCAAACGCTATACAGCAGAATTACAGGAATGATATCTCATGTCATTGAGATAACAGTACGTGAGATAACAAGGTTTATTGGGAAAAGTCACTAACTGCCACACAGTATTTCACTTCTCAAAATCAAAGCTTCCACAACAGACAGGTCCTTAATGGACCAGAAGAAAGGTGGATCCTTACGGATCAGTTCCTGAGTCCCAGCTGCCTTTGGTAGGTAGAGAAAGGAGCTCCTTCGTTGTAATATGCAGACTTTTCTCCCCTGTAAATTAGTCACCCATAGAGGAAACAACGATGCTCTAAATTATTTCATCAGCAGCAAGAACTCTTGTTAACACAGAAGGACGCTGTAATTTTTTGGTCACTGTTTTGCCAGTAGTAGCATTTGAATCCTGAACAAAATCCATCTGAATCAGAGAAGAGATTAATAGTCTGAGTTGTTAGGATCTATTAATTTTATTGAGTAAAGATTTATATGTACCTTCTAGAAAATATTCAGTCTTAGAAGATATTCCCTAATGATGTAAATGGGACATGATTCTCTTTAATTTAGTTACTTAAACCTGAATCAAGCAAAAATGTATTTTAAATTATTGCAAATATTTAAGAATGCAATCACTCTAGGCATAAAAAGTACTCTTAATTACACCAGGCTCTGAAAAAAGACACTAGGGGAAGACTGATTCTTCTCCTTTTGATTGAAAATTATCTGAATTTCACTTTCTGTTACAGAATGACATATTATATTAAGTCATGTTTCACCACTAGTATGATTTATTAGACAAAAATTGGCCCATTTTCACATAGTGTGTTCTAACTGACTGAAACAGTGCAGCTTTGGGATTACTGACAAAGCTACAAAGCGATCTTGATTTCGGTTTTAGGATATGCTCTACATATCTACAAAACTACTCGTTTACTATAAATCTACTAAAGCATCATTCAGATAGTATCCTCAGATGGTAAATGTAATAATTTCTACATCAACAATAATAATTTGATAGCCTCGGTGGTTTTTTTTTTCAAGTCTTATAACATTACTTTGCTGAATTTTTAGGCATATTTGAATAAATATCACTGTTTAGGTCTTAGATTCCTTAAAGGCTAAGGCAAATCCTACAAATTATTTTTTTTACTCCAGATTAAAATGATTTATTACTTTCAAGTTTTACCAGAAATAATAGTAAAAAAAATAGACAAGTTAGGTATTTTCTGTGGGTAGAAAACAGGGTCACTTTCATAAATACGGAGACTGGACCGGTGGAAATTTCAAGGAAGTCTGACATATTTATGAAAGGTAAAAACTTTCAAATGCAATCAATCAAAAACGACTGAACAAATATGACTCCCCAGAAAGGCATTTATCCTAATTAATAAGACAAACCAATAGTTAGTCACCTACTCAAATGACAGCAGTAAATCAAAATGAAACCTGCCAATTCTCCCATGGGGTCAGCCTATGACCACCCATGAAAACTGCACACTTTCATCTCCTTCCCAAGTGGAAGGACTGAGAAATGGCCACAGCTGTTCCAGGCAACCACAGCATCCTCAACACTTCGTGCCAGGACTGGCTGCCATCCACTGCCCCAAATGATCAGGCAGTAAATAGGTCTATAAACCTATTAAAACAGCATAAATGTTATAACTCGTAATCTATTAAAATAAAAAATAAACAGGAAAGGATGTCTGAGAGCCAGCTTCTTCAGAGCAAAATGTAATGCTAAATATGAGGTTTTCGAGTACTCCAGCTTTTCTTTTTGTGCAGGGGAAGGTGGGGGGGGGGCACAAAACTTAGGGTTGAACTATTAAAAAGCCAGTTGGTGGTATTAAACTCTTGCTTTAAGGTTTATATAAAGGCAAAAAATTCACTCCAGGCTGAAATTTACTATTCCAGGCCTGGAATAGTTGGGGAAAAAAAAAAGGCCATAAATATAGAAGAAAATGATAAACAAACACAAAACAGTAGTTTCAGATGATTTTTGGCATTTCTTCAATGCAGAAGTGGCTTTTTTTTTTTTTTTACTCTGAGATTCATCACTATGAATTACTTTTCTAAGTAAAAGTGGGAACAGGTTACCTTAATAATTAATTCCCAATAAGTTACTATCACTGAATCTCTTTTAAAGCTTTTCATTATGAAGAGGTATCATAGTTGTCAAAGGAATGTCAATGCTCTGAGTTACACTCAAAAGCCAGGAAGTTAGGGGTGGAAATTTCATCTGTGAGCCACAGAGATGTATGAAAACATAAAAAAAATTAACAACGTATGTTAAGGATGCGATGCCAGCCCCATTTTTATCCATAACTAGACTTCATTAGTTTTGTGGGTTTAAAATTGACATTTAAAAATAAAAGCAGCGTAAGTTTTTGTGACTTAATTGAGTGCTCCTTAAATAAAGAGATATTTCAGTGTTTGCAGACTGTTAACATCTCTCCAAAATAAGCTGTGTGCTTGTGCTACTTTGCTCTATTTCCCTATCACCCTAAGGAGCCTTTATTCCTGATGGAAGCCATTTCTTTTGCTAAATCCTGCCTGTGAACTCTAACAAAACCATTTAAGCCCTACTAAACAAAGTCTCCCAGGGGACACTATTGTTAAAATAAAAACTGGAACAAATTTTTAAAGTGAACTTTCTGCAATCATTAGAGGACGCAGGTCTTAAGCAGAAGAGAAAACTTGTTATAGGAGAGGGAACAAAAAGCCAAATGTAAGCAGAGACCATATGCCAGCCACCCTGAGGGAACAGAGGGGAGGTATAGAAAATTAACTGCTGCATTTCTACTTCCCACCAAAACCACAAACAGGCCATTTCAGGGGACTAACACATACAGAGTCTGAGGATAAATACATGTCTACCTCATTACCTGAGAAGAGCCTTAAAGAGCAGAGCCTTAAAGAGCACACTTCTTTGCTGAGTATTTCAGCTTCTCTATGAATAATCTCATTTATTAATCTCACCTCCTCTCACCAAGAAGGAGGAGGTGCTTACACGTGCACATGCAACATTCACAGCGTCGATGTGTGTCAGTCTGGATGCTGCTCAGCTCTGTCTGAGAACAAGGCCCCACAGTCTCTTGGCACAGATCTTTACCGTAAAACTTAACAAACATTCTCTGCAGCCAAAACACCTTGAACCGCTTCTTATCAGGTTTCACAAGCTAAGGTGGGTTTGAGTGCGGTCAATGCATAGATGAGAGATCATTATATGAAATTGCACTTTGCTGAAAATTTATAGCGGTAGCTCGAAACCATCAGGAAGTGGCGAGACATCGCTGTGAGGACACGCACACACGTGACTGGGATCCAGGCTCCTGGCTTCACCCAAGGCAAGACTAACACACCTGGGAAAGCCAAGAGGAGCAGCATACCAAAAGGGCCAACAGTTCATGGAAAAGGGGACTCAAAAGATTAGTGTGGTTTTTGCTCTCTACATTGAACAAGAATGGGAGAAAGCCACGTGTGACAGACATTCTCTGCTGAGGAACATGTGTATTTATTTGTATGCCACCTCACCAGCCTGTAGGGCACGATTCCTCTCTGGCATCTGAAGTGGCACCACCTTGTGCAGTGACAGTAATGCCAGGCACACTGCTGAGCCCTCTCGAACTATCCAACATCTGAGACAGGAGATAATAAAAGGGAAATAGCCATTCTGGAAATTTCATGAACGAGTTGGGTCGAAGCAATCCCATTTTATTTTTGACAAAATATAGGTCTAAAGGAGGATGAGGACAAGGATTGTATTTGGATTATAACAAATACAGGACATAAGGCAACCTAAGGGAAAACAGCCTCTTCGTTTTCTCAAGCTACCACAACATACACGTTTACCTGCATTCAAAGACGAATTAACAAGAGTTTTCTCGGAGTACAAATCAAACAGGACTGCATGGAAGGAATACAGCAATACTCTTCATTCTCACTGGATGCAGTGGAGGGTATGCCTGTAGGGCTTGAAAGCTGTGCAGGCACTGTGAGGCTGAAATGTAGGACAATTTACATACTCTAAATCGTTTCCCTGAAACAGATCTTGCCTAACTACCCTTGGTTACATCACCTTGCTGGTCAACTGCCATATATACTCGCACTTGAGGGAAAAAGATTTGCACTGGCCAATAAAAGACATGTGAGCTGCATATCTAAAATGAGTCTGCAACCCCTACTGGGCTGCCTCTCCAGCCACTGCACCCACAGAAAGAGAAACTCGTGCCATGGCATGACTCTGAGCACCTCATCTAAGAAAAAATCCTACACCAAGTAAACACTGGGAAAAACCCCTGCAGTTATCAGAAAAATCTCAATGCTTCCTTTAGGTCCAGAAAAACTTCTAAGATGAGAAAAATGGAAATTCTGGGCTGAGGCTGCTGAAATGCAATGCAGTTAATAGTAAATTTTAAAAAGAGTCTTAAAGAAAGACTGCTTGTTTTTTGCTATGAGGATGTTACAAACCCTAGCTTTGGAACAGGGTCCAAAAGGGAACTTGGAACAGAGGGTGCAGAAAGTGGAAGCTGGTATTATTTATAATCTGGCAGGCAGGACTTGGAGAAATGCAGCCATAACAAGCTGATTCTCTGAACTGCAGGTAAAACAACATTCTGAGTAACTTTAAAAGTTTGGAAAATATATAAATAATAAAAGTATTTTGGTAGACAGATTTCTTTCTTTTTTTCTTTAGCATTTGATGGAACATGTTTCAAAGAGTACATAACTAGCCAATATTCCTGACAGATGTGCACACTTATACTACCTGACCACATCATGAATTAGCCTTCTCAGGAGGAGCTGTACAAAAAAGCAAACAAAGCAAAGAAGAAACTCCTTGCCATCTGTAGGATGTCAAAGAAATGAATCAGTTTGTTTCAAACAGGAGATAATTAGGAAAATCTAAAATTTTCTGAATTACATTAGGACTTTATAATTTAGCTTTTCTCAATGTGCTTCCCTTTCTCACAACCAAGGACATACTGAACAATCACTTCATTTTACTGCTTGCAGACAGAACATCGCAAGGACTGCTACAACTTTTCCACTAACCATTAATACTAAGACATTAAATAGCCTATAAAAAACATGTGGCGTAACAGGTTTTCAAGGCAGTGATGCTCATGTGATTTCCTGCTAAGGAGAATATATTGAATCTATTTATTACAGAATAGAATAGCCCTATTATATGCATTTAGCTTTTCAGAAGAAAATGCTGGTATTTAGTCCGAAGCATACCAGAATTATCTGGCAAGATCTCTACCTAAAGTAAATCAGACTGACTTAGGCCCAGAGATCTGGTTCAGCACAGCAAGCAATTTTCAGTTACTCTAATCAGTGCAAAAAAAATTCCCAGGACTTTTATACCTTGGAGAACCTTGGGATATTTCTACCTTGGAATATTAACTTTTGAAGACAATATAGACCACTTTTGTCATTTACTTCTTTTCATGAACATAGCTTCCTATTGAAAGTAATTTCTACATGATGACAGCAGCAGAACATTCTTCCCTGTCCACTTACTTATCTGTGAATTCCACTTTCCCCCTGACCAAAAGAAAAAAAAAAAAAAGCAGGCAGGGGGAGATACTGAGACCACTTTTTTCCTTTTTTTAGTCTTTAACTGATACTGTACGATATGCAGAGCTCTCCTACTGATACATAAGGGGTCTTTTGCACATTTGGCACTTCTGGTAAGGCTAGTTTCTTCACACAATAATCTCAGCTGCAACTTTTAAAGCCAGTGTCCTACTCTGCTTTAGCAAAGAATTTGGAAAAAAAAAATACCCAAACCCATTTTAGGGACTGCAAACCGAACGTAAAATAGCCCAAAGCTCTTCTGTTTTATCTTTCGGGGCACTTCTTCCCAGTGCCTCAGTACGTCTCCTGTTCTCCAAATGCCACATAGCAAAGCTGCTCCCTTTATGTGGGATGAATCAAAGAGCAGGTGCTTACCTGTAGGAGTACTACTGCGAAATGAAGAGGAGGGAGTGATTGGAGGGGTGACTGGAGGAGTAAGGCTTCCACTGCTGTGGCGAGGTGGAGTAGATACATTCCCACGGGACACTGTGCTTGACAAAGTCAAAGAGAGTTTCGGCTGAATCTTTTTCTTCAAAGACTCCTGCTCACGTCGAGCTGCATCAGTCATAAATCTAGAACAAGGACAACCATGAGGATGAGAGCTTTGAATCACTGTCCACCAGCAAGCTTTAGGGTTTTTTTGCCCTCAGTGACCCAATGGAGTTTCAAACTCAGCCATGACAAGTTCCTCTGCAACGCACAAATTTAAAGAATACAAACTTCTCCATCAACAGCTTTATGTGTTCAAGATCTGGGCCAGTCCCTTCTGATTTCAATAAAACTTACATTAGATACTTACATCATGCACAAACACACAAGTTTTTTAAACTCCAACCAGAGCTCAGCATTACAAACAATTATACAATGATTGTGCTCAGTCCTTTACAGTAACTACTGTACTGAACTACTATTCAATCATTCTGTGAAAAAGTAGCTGAGAAAAATGTTAGCAGCAAATGACCTTCAATCTGAAGGTCAAAGAAACAGAATTAATTACTTTGTGTAGATATATAATTTTCACTAGGATAATCACATACTTTTACTAAAGGTTTTAGACAACGTTGCCTGGCATAAAAGATGTCTAATTAAATTGCAATTCCTCAAACTGGAGTTCCCAACTCTTGAAAACCAAATGAGGTCTCTCTGTAAAGCTCTGTACAGGCTGCTGAAGGCCTATGCAATTCAAAATTCACCTCTGTGGGGTGCTGAGAGGGAATCCCGGCAGCATGATGCAAGGTGTGCACCAGTAGTGCCGTAATTCCAGCAGTGCAACTTTTTGCATGGGATATCTCATCTGGAATAAAAAGAGCTTTTTTTGCTTTTATTCTGATTCCTTTCAAAAAGATACAACTGAACTGAAAATGACCACTTCTATTCCAAGTACATACAAAGAGTTACACCAGAAGACCTGATGCGGTTTTTTGCTGACATTCAAAGCATTGCTGCTGGCACCTGTATTAACTCTCACTTGAAAAGGCTGGGGGTCCCCCACAGCAGGATCTCTGCAAGTCACACTTCAAGACTTAGCATTCAAGAGACATTTTAATCCTTTGTCTTTCCCCTGCGCTGCATATGGATATACATTAACAATTATGGATATCTGGAAGGATTCCTAAGACAGGCTAAAGTAAATCACCCTGTCAGTACAGCCCTCTGTCCTTGAGGCTGAAGTACAAGCTACACCTGCCAGTGAATAACAACAACGTGCACTAGCACACGACACAGAATAAAAAGTTAAGTTACACGCAAGCATTTGTCTGACCATAGCCTCAAAACACTATGGCATAAAATTTTAGGTACCATTAGAGCAATAAAGATGTGTCCTGTCTGTCCATACCATGGAGGCATTAATAAGTGGATCTTTGCCACGATAAGTAACATCAACACGCAGATATTAATAAACAGATATGTGACACGACATCTTATCTTCTTTGAACTGAGGCAACAATACATCATGCCAAGCCCAGATATGGCATTTTTATGAAGTTAATATTTTAAATGCAGATATCCATAGTGACGGTTGAGTGTTAAATTTCTCTTCTTCAAACAAGGGTGCACATGATATTGACAAAACAGTCCTTAAATGGAAGCCTAAATTTCATTCAAGAAAATAAAAGGATCTTAATAAAGTGGGCATTCGGTACACATTTTCTCTCCTCTAACTAGGAAATGTCTAATTCACTATTTTTGCAATTTGTACTATGATGTATGCTTGCTTCTGGATGGGAAGCCTTATTCCTTAAGAAAATGTTATGGTAACATTATAAATCCTTGAAAACTTGGAAGATAACTTTGACTGTGAGATATTAAAAGCAGCAGCATGAAAGTTGCTCTTTAGTAAACTCAGCCACAAATAACAATGTTAAAATAATATTGAGTTATAACCACTCTGGTTGAAGTCCATAAAAATCAGGAAAATGTGAACTTATAACTGAAACTTCTCCCCGTCCTCTTAACTCACTCCCATTTGGGCTAAGCATGTAAAGTATATTCCAAAATGTCATTTGTTGTCTACACTGTGAACCTGAGAGAAATGGAAGGCAGAGTCTGTTGAGAAGTTCAGTTTCCAATATCTCATGTACAGAATTAACCTTTTCAGATCCAAATAGTCCCATACATGTTTGCTGAAGCACTGGCAGTGCTGTGGTTTTGAAAAGGAAACTTGTCTAAATGGATTAAAAGAAAACATTTTTCAGTATTTTAACTGAAATGCAGTACTATACATGTGTCTGACTATGGCAGTGTTCTTCAAAGCTTAAAACAGAAGCATTTTAATGATGGAGAGAGAATGACATTTCCAACTAAGTCTTTAATTTTCATGTTGGAAGTACATTATGGTTGCAACATCAAGTGTTCAAGAATGAAACATGCTGGAATTAGGGTTGGATACTGGTCTCTAAATTACATGACTGAATACAATTTTCCCTGCCTCATTTAAATGCACATTTAAAGATATCTGGGAAACAGGAAATGAACTGTAACTAAAATAGGCTGCTGCAAGACCACTTAGGTTAAATCCCATCTTCTTGACAGTCTGTCTCACCATCTTCAGATCCATCTCTCTGCTGAGCAAAGCTACCTCTGCTATTTTCCAATTATTATCTACATAACCCTGCCCCTCTAGTTCCAGCACTGTGCAGATTTCAGTCACCTTCCCTGTTGCATACGATTTTGTTTACACCTCATAAGCCTCTCTCCCTCAAACCAATACATCACACAGGTGCAGTGAAACAAGGATCATTTAGCTCCCAGCCACTCATTGACCCTGCTTTGAAAAGCATAAGGTTTGTGTGCTTTCTTGCCAATGGTTCGTAACATCAGGCAGGAGCGAACTCTTTCTAAAAAATCTCTTCTACACCCATTTTTTCTTTCCTCACCCTTTCGACCTTCCTAATTATTCAACTCCCTGCTCCAAAACATGTAGGTGCAGTGATTTCTGAATCAAGTGCTTGCAGCAACTTTAATAAACATGAGCAAAATATAGTTTTCCCCCCTCTTCTCATTCCCTGGAATGGTTCAAGTATTTTTATTGAAACCTTCCCAAGAAATTCAGCCTGAAGGAGACACCCAGCATGGAAAATTTCAGCCCAAACAGATGAATGTTGGCAACATAAGCAACTGAAACAGTCTTATAATGGAAAGTGTTGCACAACCTTTCATATAGGTGGTAATATAATACAAACAGCGTTAGCTCTTGTTACCAACACAAAAAGTCACAAAAAAGCAGAGGCTGTGTTCAAATTTAAAACAGCATTTTCAAATCAAACCTTTCCCAGTATTTCTAAGACTTGTCACCCCCAAAAGCTTTGGAGTCAAGAATGAACAGAACACACTCTTAGAAATTTCCTCGTGCTATCAGCATGCACTGCTCCACGATCATGCCCCAGTGTGACTCACGTGATGATGTCAGAGTTAAGTTTATCATAAAACCTATGTTACACACAATGCTAAGACAGTTTAAGAGCTCTGGACTCATGCACCCAGACTGAGGGTAAGGGTTATAAAAATGAGCTGCAGGTAAACTGAAAGGGAAAAAAAGAACCCAGGTTGCTGTCCAGAACGTATATTCTTAATAGCTGTCATCAGGGTATGAAGTACCCTTTCCTCCTCTTCCTCACTGCCAAATCTTGCTGATGCAGGCAGCCAGGCCTGCTTGGGCCAGCTCTGTTTCCATGTCCACAGACATTCACACTGACACTGAAGAAAGTGCATCACAGCTACCTGGTTGGATTTGAATATTAATTTGCTACATTTAGTTTCTTCAGGATCTAGTCTCTAAAACATTTACCAACAGAGGACACGTCACAATTACAAGCCTGCTGTTCTCCAGTTACTGCGTGCACAGGCAAGAGAAGGGAGGGGGATTAT
Source organism: Mohoua ochrocephala (assembly GCA_013398855.1). NCBI lineage: Eukaryota > Metazoa > Chordata > Aves > Passeriformes > Acanthizidae > Mohoua > Mohoua ochrocephala. The sequence goes on along the minus strand of VZTA01007262.1, from coordinate 173,593 downwards.
TCTGAGCTTGCATAACGAGCAGATTACACCACACCAAGACTCAGCTCCAGGATTGCTCCACAACACTGTCCAGCTGCACACAAGCTTAAAAAAATGTACAGCACTACTTGACAGTAACAAATACACCCTGTCCTGTGCCTTACCACTGACAACTAGTACTAGCCCACAACGGGGAAAGATAGCAGAACAGAATTAGTTCTGACCTTTTTCATTATCAGATAATTATGGAAAAACATTGATAGTAGCATTCAGGTCATATTCATGTTTGCCTAATTTGGCTAACCTGCCCTGGGAAAGCCTGTCACCTTTACCAGAACATGAGAACGTGCTGAGCTTCCATCACTTCTATTTCAACAGACTGCTCCTTAGCCCGACACTTGCTCAACTTTAAGATTGCCTGGAAAGAGGAGAAAAAAAATCCATGGTGCTCTATTACAGATTTGTGCTGCCTTCTGGTAGTATTACATTTAAGTAAAAAGTGGTCAGAGTTACTTGACAGATGGGGCACACACTAGCTTGCTACCTACGGAATTACATACATACATGAAAGCCACACATTAATTCTCTTGCTACTCTTTACACCCATCAGACCAAGGTCCTTGTTGTATCTGTTTTTTGTCCTCAGTCTTCTCCCACTTTTGGCTAAAGGTGTTTATGCTATTCTTTGTCCGTGCTGTACCAAGAGAAATAATGAGGTGGGGATGGTAATTCAGTCTTCTTCATCACATTAGCAGTGTTTAGAAAAAAAAAAAAGGCTAGGATGGAAAGTACTTCTAGTTGCACAGTATTTTAAAACTTCAGGAGATCTCTCCTTTGAAGAGGGATTAGGAGAATCCACTTCTCAAGGGATGACCCCATTTCAGTAGGATGGGACTCAGGGGACTCCTCAAGTCAGGAGCTGTCCTCCATACCTTTTGCTTTGCCTTTTCTTCTAAAAGCAGCAAAGGGGTTTGATTTAACCAGTGCCAGAAGGAAGAGACAATTGTTAAGTTGAAGTGCTACTGGGTTAAGGAGAAGTCTGGTGAAATCTAAATGGTGGGAGCTCAGCAGTGTTTTTTCACAGACAAGTTCACAGACCTGGGCTGTCTTGAGTCCTGGAAAGGATGAAAGGCTTTTCTCAGTTGAACTTGAACAACACCAGGCCAAAACAAGGACAGTCAATATCCCCAGTAATGTCTTGCCACACTATTTATGTGATAATGAGGAAAGAAATGTATGAGCAAGTTTTAGACCATCCATTAACTCAAATAATTTGATGAACACCCTTGAGCACTTGGACATACCATTCTTGGTAGTGTGGGGAAAACAAGTATTCTGCAGCTCTTTACAGACCTTCTGCTTCACAGAAGCTTGCAACAAATGTCTTTCTTTAGAGATCTTTCATTATAGTTTTAGAAAAACCCTAAAAAGAAACATCAGTGTGAAAAAGCCCCATTAAAACCATGGATAATGCCTTCACACTACTTAGATTACAGAGTATTTGCATAGTGCTAAAGCATATGATTCATACAAAATCCCCTTTGGATTGCCTTGCTTTTTTCCTAATTTCACAAAAACCGTAACAAGTGGGGAAGAAACAGCCCAAAATAATAAACCCCTCCCAGTTCTTCTCTCAAACCTGTATTGGATTTCACAACAGGCACTAACCAGATCGAACAGATCATTAAAGGGCATTTCTAAGTTTCTGGAAAGAACTCTTCCAGCCCAGTATTTATGGCAGAAACACCACACATCCGCGTTGGACTTCAGCATGCTCATTCACTGAGATCTGGTCTTAAAAGGGAATTCAGTGTTCATTCTCAGTGCCAGTTGTACTCGGACTCATCTATTGAAAGCTTTTCCTATGTCCTAAATAAGGATTATTTATGACAAACTGATGAGTATCTTAGACAGACAGGACAGAATCAGATTTCTTTTTATTATTAGCTTTAGGGATAATTCATTGCTGGTACAATTCTTTCATTCCCATTATTCAACCAGTTCTCTCTCAAGATGTAAAACTGTTACTGCCATGAAGTCAGCTATAGAATAATACATATTTTTCTGAATATTTGCATCTTGAGCCAGTGTAGTAGGGATTATTAGGCTGCAGATGTACCTTAAAAAATTTAAATTGCATTTCTGCCTCATCACTGAAAGACTCAAACACAACATGCAGTCACACACATTGCTGTCAGTAGACTTGAGGCTGCAACCTTAGGAAATCTGCTAAATATGACCAAGAGTTCAGTGGGTTTGCTTCAGTTGTCTGCTCTTCACACATTCTTAAAAGATACAATAAGACACAATAAAATATTCACCAAGGAGATATTTTGTGCTTCTAGCATGGAAAATTGATTCAGAAGATTGAGTAATTTCATATCTAAATGTGTAAGTGGAGCTAATGAACAGTGATATGCCAAATAATCTATTACCACTCAAATAGAATAAAAATCAGCCATCCCAAACCATGTAATTGCCTGCAGTAAAGCATGTGTTTACTCATTGTTAATCAATACATGGCAGTGTTAAAAGCAATGGAAAGAAATTTAGTATCTCTCTTGATTTTGGGAATACACAAAAACATCAATGTGAATTACACTTCATTATTCGGTTAACAGAAATACCAAACACCGAACATAAGCCCTAGCTTTCTGTTTTATAATTATTTACTATATTATATGTAATATATTAAATGCTTATGATATTAAAAACAAGAATTTTAATTATTTTCTCTTTGGAAAGGAGCCCTTTTTCATCTTCTTTTTTTTCCTTTCTTTATTCTGTTTTTATTTTCTTCTGTTTTATTCTGCTTACACTTATTTTCCTATATCTACTTTTCAAGAAGCACCAAAATAATATTTAATTTAAAATTAAAACCAAACAAACATAAATCAGTGTTGTATGCTCAGCCCATCACAAAAATAGCTATTTACTTAAAATTCAAATGAAGGAATTATTTTTTTGTTTTTTTTTTTATTTTTTAAATGACATGGTACTTTTGCCTTTTCTTTCTTGAATTTAGGTAATACAGCAAATGAAAAAACGAGGGCTGCATTTTATTTTATATTCTTTTTAAATTGTCAAAAAAAATGCACACTGGATAGGTAACATTCGAACAGTAACATAATCAGGGCAGATGCAGTCTTATTTTAGATATTTCTTTCATAATAAAAATTCATTACTTATTCCCTCGACTGATGACAGGGACTCAAGGAGAAGCCCATGCTGTCGTTCTGACGTTGTTAAAATACACAAATGACATTTCAGTGTTTAAAAGGAACAAAATTAGAGCTCACCAAAATTCAAGAGAGCAACAGTAATTTCCAAAACGTTAGAAACATACTGCTGGTTTTCTTCCTTTCCCCTTCCACCCACTCCCCAGTTTTTTCCACCCTATCTTGAAGCAAACGAGTGAGTTTCAGAAAGGAGCGATAACTTAGCTGCATCTTCAAAATTCTGTAATTCCCATGGAGTGAGAGGCAACAGTTGAGCAAAAGAGATACTTGAAGGAGGTAATTAGCAGGGAGGCAGCAACCACTTGATATTGTTTGGCGTGACATTTTCACCTCTTCTACAAATGCAGAAGGGTTTTAAAAAGTCGTGATAACCCTCGCATCTGCTGAAAACGCTCACCATGCTGTGTTCTGCCTCGACATCAACTTACTTCTTAACAAACTCATTCCAGAGTTTTGCCATTGGTGTAAAGGAGCATTTGGATGGTGCAAACCACTTGCAGGCTTTCTTGCAGTTGGGACAGATTTTTAAGATGCTGCAGCAAAGCCCTGCCTTTAGCGTAACGTAGCGGTTCTCACTTCAGAAATCCTCCTCCCTGCGCTCACAAAGCGGCTTATTGGGACATCCATCAGCCTTGGCCTCGCTTGCAGCCACTAACGAGCAAACCAGCCTCGCCTGCTGCTCGCAACAGATACTTTATGCATTATTGCCTAATTAATCGTTGAACATAACGCCATGAATCCTCACATTTCGGTTCATACCCTTGTTAATATACAGGAATAATGTAATGTCACGCAGCCATAAAATGTTACACAGAGACCAAAATGAGAATCTTAGCAGGCATAAATAATGGGACATGAAAAGCAACTTCTTCATTTAAAGTATTTTTTAAACCACATAATTTAAAAAATGCACCCTGACAGTTTTAAAATTTGCATCGTAGAAACAAAACCCCCGGATTATTTTTCTTAGTATGACTGAAGACGATCTCAGATGAAAGAATACTAATAGCATCTTTTCAGTAATATTTTAACTTAACCTATCAATTTAAATTTAAATTTAAATATTTTAAATACTGTTATTTCACATTTTAAGACTTGCTAGACTACTCTAACCTTTCACATGAATGAAATACAAAATTCTTGAAAGCAGAGTAAAAATTTAACTTTTACTTTAGTGAAAGTACAGGGGTAATAAATTGTGTTTGCCTTCTTATTTCTAGAAATTATAAACTTTAATAAATTACTAATGTCTTCGGACAAAATGGAATTAAGCTGCTCATAGAATAAAAAATAAAGGGTCTGTATGTCCTAAATTTGACTCGAATCTCAAAATAGTTCTTATGTGGGACTAAGTAGCGTACCAGCCCTGCTCTGGCTCTCTGCACAGGCTCCAGTACTGTCAAATTGCCTAGCTCCAGTAGCATGTTTTACGTTCAGATGTGCTTAACCTAAAATACAGTATTTTTTTCCATTACTGGTCCACCCTCCTTCCTTCTTGAAGAGCTTATTGTAACTATTTATGTAAAAACAATTTCTTTCAGTCAGCCCCACAGAGTAGATCTGTGTACGCATGACACACGCTTTTACTGTCGGACTCGGTTTCATTTTATTGATGCCTCAAGGACTTTTAGCTTAAAGAAGCAGGGAGCTGAAATGTCAGATATTTTATTCTTGTAATGTTCCATTTATGTCTGGCTATTCTTGTGTCATTCCGTATTGAGTTCTCCCGAGAATTCGAGTCAACACCCAAAGACAGATTCATCATGCAAGAATTTAAAAAATAGATATTATCACAAAGCATTGCTTATAAACTCTTAAGGATGTCTAATATCAATCTGCAGAAATAAATCAATCTTCAGTATTTTACACAGTATTACTCAAACACATTAACCAACACATTTTTCAGTCTTTCAGAAACGTATCGCATACACAATGTCTGCCCTGGCTCCTCCAGGCTGTAAGCAATCCAGAATACCCATTCAACAAAAATATGGCAAAAAGAAACTGGTAGTAAGCTGCATAATATTTAATTCCTAAAACCTATAGATGCTGTTTTTCTTTCAAAACTAGACACCACAAAGTCACTCACAATGCATTCACTGTTTGATTTTTTTTTTAAAAGAAACAAAATCCATTTGTGAAAACACTGATACAGAACGTGATTCTCCAGTTGAGAAAGAGCATTCAGCTCAAAGATGTTCTCCCAAGCTTAAAATGTAAGTGAAGATTTAGATGGAGAAGCATTTTTTGAAACTGATTTATAAATCTGTATTCAGAGGACTGGGTGGGGTAAAGCTTATAATGGAAAATTGCAGCAATCTTAACATTAGGAATGTGAAATGTCTGGTCTTAATAAACCAAGTTTTCAGGCATCGTGAGTTGTTTGAAAGGACGATAGCAACTTACAAACAATTCAGCCCCACTAAAATGGCAAATTGAACATTCCCAATTCTTCAGACTCTGCTGCAATGAGTCACGCGCCTGTAAAATAGCCGACAGGAAAGACTCCTCCTTGAAGGTAACAAAGTTCAGGTGAAGACAGACAAGGAAAAGTGGAGAAGGAAGAAGATAACCATCACATGTGTGTTTGCTCTTTCATACAAACAGAATAATGAACTCTCATTTCTGTAATTATGTGCTATTTAAAAAAAAATGTACTTTTCTACACTTTCAGCTGATTTGACTGACAAAGTTAACAGTTCATTATGCAATCACTGTTTTAGCAGCTTGGGGAGGGGGAAGTACCTAAGAACTAAGAATAACTCTTGAGGTCCCATTATTCAGCTGCGAGGTATAAAAGCGGAACGCTGATTTGCATTTTGAAATTTTGTCCCTGTTGGTCTCGTGGTGTGCTATTGCACCAGACCCAGGCATGTATGGGAATGCACCAAATCCCCTAGTTTTGCTCAGTCTAACAGGAAACCATTCCCTCGCATCCCTCACTAGCAGCCACCCTCCCACCTCCAACTCCAGTGATCTGATGAAACCAGCGAAACCCTGCTAGGATGCGGAAGAGAAGGACTGACATCTGAATAACTAACAATGCACTGCCTCTCAGGCAGACAGCAGGGAAGTTCCTTCAGCCCTGTTTGATCTGCTTCGCTGGCATTATTGCGGAAAGCTGGTTTTTCATTAGGTAAGGAAAAAAAAAACCCAACCCCAAAGTTGTGATGCAGCCTAAGTGAGGTTACAAACGCACCCTAACACAATGAATGAAGAGAAAATAGATGGTGTAATACAGAAAGGCCCAAGACTTGCAAGTGGAAAAAAGTATAAATTACTATTTTAATTAATTTCCTAATGTAAAACACAGCTGTAGTAATGTTGGCAAATATCACCTGCCTGTTTTAAGTTTGTTAAATGAAATCATGCTCTTTAATTGGGTCTTAATGTACAAAAGTATGTTTTATTTACTTTTTATTACAATATCAGTATTTTAACTTTCAGCTTGCTTGTGCAAAAGCTTTATAAATTACTTGAATCACTTAAATCTGAATACTATAATCTGCAGTTACAATGTACCAGTTTGAGTTTCAACAATTAAATGCCTTTTTTGTGGACTCCCGCTGCTATGTAAACTAGCTGTAGGCTATTAAAATAATGAGTCCGGACTGAGTCATCTGATCTCAGCCTTGGTGCAAAGCCTGAGGAAAAGGACTTAGCCCACAATTCCTAGTCTGTTTACCAGACTAAGACCAGACTGTTGGAAGCGTTACCCCAGCGCTCCCTTCCCCCCCCCACCCCGCGCATGGCCGGGGGAAACGCGGTGTCACAGAGCCCTCTGCAGGCAGCGGCCACCGCCCACACCCCCTCACATCCCCCGTCCGTCCCGCTGCCCGGCACAGCGCCCATCCCCATCACCTCACATCCTTCATCCCTGCCCGCTGCCCCGCACAGCGCCCATCCCCATCACCTCACATCCCCCGTCCCTGCCTGCTGCCCCGCATCACCGCCCATCCCTCGTCCCATCTCGCCGCCCTACATCACCACTCATCCCCATCACAGCTACCCGTCCTGCCCTACCACCCCGAAACAAGCTGCCTACATACTCGCCCCTTTATTAAGCATGGCCTCTTCCAGAAGGGCCCAGAAAGGCCTGTAGGCCAAGGCAAAGTGGGAATGTACTCATCACAGGATGGCGG
>VZTA01007262.1:48358-166113 GCA_013398855.1 Mohoua ochrocephala | reverse complement strand
TCCGTCCCGCTGCCCCGCATAGCGCCCATCCCATCACCTCACATCCCTCATCCCTGCCTGCTGCCCTGCATAGCGCCCATCCCCATCACCTCACATCCCTCATCCCTGCCTGCTGCCCTGCATAGCGCCCATCCCCATCACCTCACATCCCTCATCCCTGCCTGCTGCCCCGCATCACCGCCCATCCCTCGTCCCATCTCGCCGCCCTACATCACCACTCATCCCCATCACAGCTACCCGTCCTGCCCTACCACCCCGAAACAAGCTGCCTACATACTCGCCCCTTTATTAAGCATGGCCTCTTCCAGAAGGGCCCAGAAAGGCCTGTAGGCCAAGGCAAAGTGGGAATGTACTCATCACAGGATGGCGGAAAACCCACACCAACAGCATCTGTGAATTTAGGGTGCCCTGAAGATCCCACTTTGAAAATGTGTGGGTTTATGATGCCAGGCGACACAAGGGAAGGGAACTCAGCGGACTAGATAGGTCTCCTCAGCTTGCATGCCACAAAAATACCACAGATTTGGCCACATCAAGGATGCTTTAGACAATTTGGCCTCATGAAACTCCATAAATGTGAAACTGTCTGTCAGTGTCAGAAATGAGGAGCAAAACCTGAAGTCTTCCCCTGCTTCACAGAATGGATGAGGTTGGAAGGGATCATCTGGTCCAAACTCCCTGCTTAAGCAGGGTCATCCTACAGCACACAGCACAGGATGCTGGCCAGACAGTTCTTGGAAATCTCCAGTAAGGGAGAATCCTCAACCTGGCAACCTCCCCGGCCAATCTGTTCCAGTGCTCAGTCACTCACACAGTAAAGTTCTTCCTCATATTCAGGTGGCATTTCCTGTACATCAGTTTCTGCCCATTGCCTCTTGTCCTAAGCCCTCCACCTTCAGAGAAACAACTACCTGCGGCACCTGGCTCAAAGGGAACAGGAAAACCATCTGACCTCTCACACCCTTCAGAGGAATCCAAAAGCACCGCCATTCACTTTTATTTTCAACAACACAAAATGCATCTTCCTACAATGTCAGTGTATGAAATACAGAAACACACCGCATGTGCACATGGTGCTGCCTAAAGCAATACCTACCTCAGCTCGAACTCCAGCTGGTATCCAGGGACTGCTGTAATCTGCACTAGTTTTAAGTTGGTTTGTGTGCCAAAACACATAATTTATCTACCTCCTTGATCTTTCTGCAGTTTTTGATGCTGTATGAATAGGTGAAGGGAAAATAATTAAATGGAGAATTTTCTCTAATGAATTTCCACAGCTTTTTTAGTAATTTACAATCATCATTTCTACTTATCACTCTGGAAAACATCCGACCTCTACCTTTTACACTTTTATTCTTTACACGTCAATCATGTTTATATGTATTATTAATCCATACTAGAATTTCTGCCTTGTTCTCCAACAACTTTCTTACACCCACGTGACACGCATATTCTCTGCATTAGCAGTGTCATTCCACCACTCCTTTTGACTGTGGGTCCTTCTGATCTCAGCCCTCTCTGTTTCATACCTCTCCAATTTAGGTCTTCTGCCCTGATTAAGAATCCGTATCCTGAATTTAAGTGGCACTGTATTGCTGCTTGTACATGTGTTCATCTATCTCTATACACACACACACACACAGATTCATGTATATATGAATATATGCACACATATCTATTACATGCATACATATGAATTAAATATATGTTCGTTTATTAAATATATATGTGTATTCTTTTTCATTTTAACAGCCAAGTGAAAGCAGTTCTTTTGAGGGCCAAAATAATTAAATAATGAAGTTTAAAAAATGTGTGGCCAAGATAATACGACTTTTGGAGAGCTGTTACTCAGGCAGCACATACCTAACAGGATTCAGCACACACAATAGAATTAGCAATTTGTGTGACTCCTAATGGTTCTCTAAGGTAGGCCCTGATGGAAGAATCTGTTCTGAGAAGAGGACCACAGCACTTATATAAAGACAGAAAATATTTTAACCTGTCCTGTAATTTTAAATTTTTGAAACATTGTTTAAACTCTAGACAAGTTTGCAAATACACCTTGAGAATATCTTAAAAGCTCAAAACCCAGAAAGTAAGAATAGAGAAATGTAACTATTAATCAAGATTTGAAATAACCATAATAAAGTGTGGTAGTGTCTGACATGATTTTTGAATTTCTGAGGTTGTCAATAACGAGGCACGATGCCACGCATGAAAAACACTGACCTGCATCCCTTTCCAGTTCTGAAACTGTTGCCAAACAGAGGGAATACGGCAGAGAAATTTTAGGAACAGCCTCAAAACACCACTACCACTGTCTCCATTCTTCAGTCAGTGCCTAAACCTCTATGCCACAGTATCTTGCAACACATATTCAAATTTCAGATTTATTTCAACAACCTGTAAAAAGCTAGTCTAAGAAAATGCTTTAAATGCACATTTCTGCTCATCCTATGTAGATCCTAAACCACACCAACAACCTCAGTGCAAATATTAGCCACGTTAAATAGCTGGCCTGACCAGCTGCAGGGAGTTGAAACCTCCAGCCCTCTCAGCACAGTGGTTCCCACAAGTGTATGCTTAGCGGTTCCTTGATGGTCTACAAACTTATATTAAACAGCAGTTCATTAGAAGCCAGAGGGTAAAATTTGGTGCATTATGGCCTAAGAAAATACTGAGTGTTGACTCTGGTCTGCAAAACTGCCATGCTAGAGAACCACTGTCTGGGCTGAAAGGCACATGGCCAAGGTTTGCTCCCACTTCTGGCCCGAGCATCAGACACGAACCTGTATGAGGGCATTCCTCAGCTGTTCGTCTCACCTAAAATGCTGACCTGGGCCAAGCGGCTCCCCTTGGCGAGGGGCAGTTCTCTCACATCAGTAACACCATGAAGAAAGAGAGAGCTAAAAGGCAGACAATTAAATAACTTCTTGTTGCTTACTTGTCACAAAAACTTCACCAACTTTCCTTTACATATTAACACAGTACTCTCTTTGGAGATGACGACTTAAAAAAATCTTTGGCATATTGATTTCCAGATTTAATTTTGCTCACAGGGGCTAAAAATCTATTAAACCTTCCCACTCTCCTTTCTGCTCTGTCCACTTTCCAAGTCTGTTTTGGCATATTCCTACCACATAAACTAACCACCAAATACCAAGAGACTAAAGAGATACATGTCCTTTTCTATTTTCCCAAAAACCTATGTCAAGCACCAGAGGAGACATTTTAAAATCTACAGACCTGGAAAACAACCTATGGAGTGCTGTTAATATGAGTCAGTAATAGCTACCCTTAATGCTTTTCATCCATCAGTCAGCATCTGTGGTAAAAAGCTTAAACACTTTCAGTGTAATGCACTGACACAACATACTTTGCTTCTTGCAAATTTTTAAAAAAGAGTTTTTAATCTTCAAATAATTTACTCCTCAAAAATGTTTTACCTGTTTCTAAGGCCAGCTCCTTAAAATTGATTTTTTTTCCTTCATTTCTGTATTTATCAATCAAACAAATTCTAAAGGCTGTTTTATGAATAGGATCAAGGTAGAGCGCAGATCAGGGTTCAGAAAGGATTTCCAAAACTTATTTTATATAGATATTATCAAATACAATGATAATAAATATTACACAATTTTTCCTGGAGCTGACTTCCTAGAAATGCTGAAAGACAGTTCTAATTAATTTTTTACAGTGGAAGGGGACAAAGAAACTTTTCAAAGGAAGAATAATTTTTTTTTTAACACCTGCAATTGCAAAAGTTGTGTGATGATCTGCCTCCCCCTAATCATTATCTTTTTCCTTCAATGCTAGTGTCCTTTTCCTATCCAAACTAATTTTATAAAATATTTTTTCATTCATGGAAGCCAATTTTTACTCAAACTGTCAATTCTTTATAATAAACTCTCAGCAGGACTAAACAATATAGGAATGGTACTTTGCAACAAGTTTTACTCAAGAACTTTTAAGGCTACTGGGATTTTTTGGATGCTCAGGTAGGCTTGCCCCTTGATGCACACTGCTTTTGCTGAAGTGAAGAATTCTGAAATTGCCCTTGAATAGCATTTTCCTATATGAGTTGCATGTAAACTCTCACATATAATCAACTGAAATACTTAAAACTCCTCTCCACCCCTGAGTAACTCATGTCTATTGTGCTGCATTAATTGAGAGGAAAGAGCAAGAAAATCTTATATGCAGGGTCCATACCTTTTTTAAAATGAGAGGCTCATAAAGGCCTGAATTTTAAAAGGCAAAATTTAAATGTAATAAAAATTATTAATTTTAATGACAAATATGAAAATGAGAGCAATCAAAGCTATTAACTTAAGTGTAAAAACAACATCAAAAAAATTTGCAGTGATTGTGGTATTTGTCTGAAAGCTCAATTTGTCCCTTAAAAACAAAGAGATCCAGTCACTTTTCAAAAGCTGTTGAGTAATTACTGCAAAGCTGTCAAACACTTGACTCCGGTAACCCTAAGTAAGATTTTCAGATTTATCAGAAATTAGGATGGATATTGCTGAACATACTCCCGAGCTGAAGCATTCCTTATCCTAGCGGCATCAAAGGACTAAATAGATACCTTATTTTTATTTGCTTTTGCTGCAAATTACTGTAAAGCCCCAAAAAGTAAAAAAAAACCAAAAATGAAAAAACAAACCACCACTAAGAAATGTGCATTTGCAGTAAAAAAACCTGTGACATTTAGCACCAAAAGTTATCCCTCCCTCACCCCCAAGTTAACTCCTTCCCTCTTAGGTAATAAACTTCACAGTGGTACAGGCCGATCTATTTGCAGGGGTGACACAGCAGCCACTTGCTGGAGCTGCTCAGCACCATTTTTATCCTCGTCTCCCACTGACACTGGAGTAATTGAAAACACTTGCACGAGGTGCTCAGCAACTTGAAAAATCAAATACCAAAGTCAGCGAGTTTTGGCTGAACCGCTCGAATCCTGCAATGCAGTGAAATGAAACCGTCAGGGTCACCCCGGCACTTGAGTGGGAGCCAAGGTAAGTGGAATAAGATGGGAGTGCTGCCACAAAAGGGCTCGATACCGAGGGTGTTCACATTCTTGTCAGCAGCAACTCGAAACAGCGTACGGCAACCTGACGGGACAAGAAGCTGCAGGGATGGAGCAGAATGTGCAGACTGGGCAGGACGGAGAAGTTAGGAGGAGTTAACGTCCTTAAGGACAAAGTCCCACGGTAACAGACAAAGAGGGCTGGTTAAAACTCAGCTGCTGCAGGGGAAGCCCAGTGTTAAGAAATAAAGAGATAAAATGACATTCTGATTCCAAAGAGCTGTCCCCTTATACCTGTCTCTCAATTATCAGGATTAGTAAAGTATTGCCCAAATCTCTAGTTAAAAACTACAACATGTCCGTGTGCACCCATGAACTCAGTGAGAAAACTCTTTAGACCATGATCACTTGGCTCTCCCCGTGCCTTCCCAGCTGGAGGGGAACATCTCTGATCTGATACTGCACAACAGAAGGAACATTTTGGTACACCGTGTGCCTCAGTGTACCGGACTGCCGAGGGAACGGCAGCTGCCCAAGAGCTGGCACAGCATGTGGGGCTGCAGTCCCAGCAACAGCTACAGACTGCTCCCCCAGACTCACAGGCTTACTGCTGCAAATTCCTATGCTCCAGAGTGTAAGTTCAGCAACACCAATGCTTTCCTCATTTAGAACATCGGAGAGGGCAGGTGATAAGGATTAAGAGAAAATAAAGTTTGAGTATTTTCAGCACAGCAAGGAAAGCCACACCACAGTCTCACGATTTAATGGCAGAAACATGAACATGAAAAGCATAAAATTGAAAGCAAACTCTGAGAGAAAAGAACCAAACCCCCTGAACACCAGCCCTCCTGTCCCCCAACCCACAAAACTGATGTAAGAGTGGAGGAGGGAAGCTACTCACAGTAATATTGGCAGTGATGAGCAGGCAAGAGCTAATGGAAGAAACAGAACACTTCAATCAGCCATGACATCAGGCTGTCAAAAACAATCTGGCTGTTATCACATCAAAAATCCACTCAAGTAAACAAATCAAAAATAAAACAGAAAGCTCAAGACTCAGTTTACCAATGGATTAACGACTACCATTAGCTGGGAACACTCTAAAAAAAAAAATCTATGCAAGCTAAAACATCATTATCCATAATAATTGGTTCACTACTGAGAATGCTGCCTCTCTGCCAAAATCTAGTGCTAAACCAGATAGACATGTTCTGTTCATTTTCTTTCCAAGAGTTAATGCAGTGGTTGACTTCTCTTCTTAATCCTTTGGCTATCACAGCAAATTAGAAACTGGAAAATAACTCTTCATCATTTTTACCCATTAAAAAAAGGAGTCTTCTCCAGAGCACACAAACACCACAACAGCCACAAAAGCTCTTAAGTTTTCCAAGAGTAAACTAATGATCACTGTGGATTATAAACATATATAAAGGGCCTTAAATTTAAATAAACAGAGGGATAACATCTAATGGATGGGAATTGGAAACATTCTGGCTTCAAATTAAAAAACCCAACACCTAGTTAACAATAAGGAAGATTTACCAAGTGAAATTAAGTCTTTCATTTGGCTTCAGACCAATATTGGATGTTTTTCTAGAATATACTCGTTACATCAAATCAGAAGTTACAGAGTTCAGGCTATACTCACTTCTGCTGCAAAAGAGTACAATTCCTTTGCAGATGTGGTGAGGGCACTTCCTTGCCTGTGTTATGTCCTTATGGTAATCATAAGGATCCATTCTGCACTATCAAAAACTTTGTAAAGCTTGATACAGATATAATCCATCAGGGGCCTGTTCACAGCTTTTAATTGTGAATATCTCTCATCAGCCATTTGAGAGAGCTGATACTCCATGAGATGAGCAGGAAAGAACGACTGCATGTTTGGGAAGAACTGCCTTCCATTAGCTACTGAGATCAAGTTAATCTTTCCAAGTCCCCACCAAGTCATCTCCATGCAATACACATAAACCTTCTCATCTAGCTCTCTAGCTCACTGTACTTCACTCACCGAGTCCTGCTGGTTTACTCCACTGATATTGCCCTTGACGTAGAGAGAGGAGATTAATTTGACTAGTCTGAACTATCTCCTTGAGAAGCACCTCTCTCCTCCACTGATGAAAGAGGGAGGCAGTTCAGACTTCCCTGGGAGTCTAATCCCTATTTTCTATGAACGCCTTCTCAGTATCAACTACCAGATACTTATCAAGAAGATACCACCAATCAGACGAGTGATCTTTCACATCATGGTTCATTTTACTCTCTACATTAGCAGTCCCCTCCACATCCCCTCCAATTTTTACTACAGAATTTTGAGTCAATTTGCCAGAGAAATTACACAGCAGAGGTAAGGTAGGAAAGGGAAACCTGAATTTCACGAATAATTTTTCAGGTAAAGTATACAGAGGACAAGCAGCATGTGTTGCCACTCTTAGGAATCTACAGCGTTGGCCTCTCAGATGTGTTGCTGGGACACAGCTTATCCCATGAGACCACAAGTAAAAACTCCCTTCCTACTACCAGATACTGAGGGAAAAGTACTTACATAACTGTACAAGATGAGGCCACGTGCCTGTGCTTCAGGCAAATTTCAGAGAGCTTCCCTTAGCACGGAAGACATACAGTAAGAATTTTTGTTCCAATTTGCTAAATAGAAGACCATAAAATGTGTATAATATCAATACTACAGTTCTCTTCATATGGTGGCTCTTCGTTGGCATCAAAATATTCTGCTGTCACTATAAGAACTAAATTTAATAATTAAGCAATGGAAAAGTTTTTAGGTGCAAAACCCAAGCTTTTATTCTTCATGTTTTAAGAAACATGAAGAATAGTTGCTTCCGTGGTGGTTTTATTCACTTTTTTTTTAAATTGAAAATTTGGGGATAATCAAGACAAACAGCTCAAAATACCATAAAGTTTTAGCTCTCTATATGTTGTCCTATTTATTTCCACTCTGGAATAAAGTGCTTTCAAATACTCTGCCTATTTCACCACATTCTGAGTTTTGCAATTCTTAGTCAAGGAAATGAACATCACTAAGAAACTAGTAACTACACGTGGGAATAAACAGCTGAATCAGAACGTACTTTTCCCACTCCTCTGTCATCATCGTCCAGGAACTGATGAAACAGCCCACAATTGGTTTCTCTGTTGGGATAATCATCACTTCTGGGTCTATAAGATACAATCTCACTGTATTCTTAAAAAAAAAAAAAAAAAAAAAAATTTAAAACCAGGACATGCAGAGCCCTGATGAATGCAGTGGGGAGGACTACTTTGAAATTTTGTATAAAGGTCAAGCTGAATTTGGGAAATTCTGAGTTTCTTCTTACATACACCAGTGAAACAGGGGCACACTCTTACAGTGTGAGAGATGCCGGTGCAGAGAAAGAAACAACTAATTTCACGTTCACTGGACAAAACCTCTGCTGATATCTCAAACAAAACTAGTTTCTATTTTATTTACTTGCAGGTGAGACCGCAATACAAGAATGCGTCTAAATCTCGCTTCTCTTCTTGTTGAACTCAAGTAGGGAATTCTCTTTCCAATGTTAATGGGATTATTTATGTATTTAATGGTTAAACAGACTTTCTTCAGGTCTTTCCTAAGTTTAAGGCTCTCTGTTTTCACTTAAGGACCAGTCTTCTGCCAATATTTTTTGGTACATTTGCAACTGCTGAACAACGATGTGAAAAAATAATTGCTAACGTGCCTTAAGACTAGAATAAATACATGATTAATAATATTTTATTTAGGTATAGTCATATTTTTCTTAACATTTACAGAAATCTTGAATCATGGCATATTAATGAATTTTATTAGACTTCACAAGTTGCAAAAGATGTCTTCTATCAAACTAAGTCCAAATTTATTGCTGACAATCCTTTGCAATTTATGCTCTGATGAGAAATAAAACAATTCTAACGCAGGCTGCTCTAAGTACATTTTAGCCTAATCCACTACAACAGATTTTATTTGGCTCTCAAGTTTTAAGCTTTTACACTTTCAGGACTTGATTATTCTCATATGTTATAAATTGCATCTGGAGCTAGGCAACAGTATATATGTTTTCAGATCCCAACTTCCTTCTCCACTTGTTCACGTGGTCCTCCACTTAGCCAAAGACATTGCAGGGCCCTTGCCATTGCCTGAATAATTGGGCTGGCTAAACTAAAATCTATTTAAGAAAAAACCCCAAAACCATTCATCCTTAAGGATTCCCCAAGTGCTTTTAAGAAAAATAAGAAACAGCTTTATATGGGGAATGTATAACTTGTCTTGTAAACTCTCTCACCCAGTGCACACAAGAAAACAACACAGGAAAGGTAAGAACACAGTCTCAGGCTGTCTCTGTCCTCCCATTTTCATCTCTCAAGAGCATCCTAAAACCATGTAATGACACCTCAACTCTCAAATAATTCTAAACAGCCTCTGTGCAATTTCAGGTGTAAATCTGAAAAAAACATAACAAAATCAAGCTACTTTTATGCACTGTATTAGTTTTACTTTCTTTTTATCCTTCAGCATCTTTATTATCAGCCACACAAGGCATTCTGCTTTGCAAATGAGACAAGGTGAATGCTTGCAAAAAGTCACTAAAGAGCTGGAAACAAGGTTTAGGGTTCTGTAGCCATTTTTTCGCTTTGCCAGCCCAAAGGAAAACTGCAAAATTACATGCTCCTACAAGCTATTCTTGCACTGTAATGCTGTCTTTCCATAAGGTTAAATTGTGGAAATTAAAAATTTTACTAATGCCTCCCATTGCATGGACCTGCTATTTCTTCATAATGAAGCAGCCAAAATGAATGGCGTTTTAAATGTCAGGTCCCAAACTCAGTCCCTGCAGATGCAGTGTCACTACCACGGGGCTATTCTTTTGAAATGCATCTTTTGAAGAAGTCTCCTCCAGGTGTGGACAAGATCCAGAATCCAGTGGTTGCCCCACTGTGTGTGTTATCAGGAGTGGAAGACAGATGTCCATACCATGTCCAGGCACCTCATATGGATGTGGAAATACAGAACAAGTAACACTAACCAAATTATGTCTGTCTGATAGCATACCTTTGCCGCAATTCAGTAGTTATATTTGGGTTAGTGACATTAAAAAACACAGAAAACTTCCCCATGATGTGTTTGGGATTCCAAATATGATGAAGCTAAGTCTGCTTGCCTGCATTTCAAAGCTAATGCTGACTTTTAATATGTTTGTGGTTTCAAAAAAATCAGGCTCATTTTCGAGTATGCTTTGGATCCAGCTAAGAGATAATACTTGAAGATAATACTTACTTTTCCTGGACATCACCTGTTTCAAACTAGTTCCATCTCAGTAAAAACTAACAGAAGCCTCTGCTCTGCTGGTAGGCCTAAATGGATAATCCAAGTGTCTCTTATCCAGCTCCCATGCACCCCTCAGCACTGTGGTTTACACAAGGCGCTCAGCTGCCCAGTCAGGGAAATGTCTTTTTTATAAAGTGCAATGGTCCTATGTCTTAAAAGAGTGCAGTAAAGGGATCCAGTTAAAAAAAAAAAAAAAGAAAAGAAAAGAGAGAGAGGAAAATAAAAGACCCAGCATTATGTTATCAATATTAAGTGTCAGAAGTCCATGACACTATTACTGAATAATTACTGAAAAATAATTATTGACATATAAATACTTTCAGTGTCAAAACATGTTATTTTAATGGTTCTGAGAAGTCCTTAAAAACATTATTTCTGATTATCTGTCTTTAGCAGCTCTCCCTGTATGTAGCCTCTAACTCTCCTGCCATCCCTGCGGGGGTGATGGTTTTGCAATCCCCTTGCCTGGCCCAACTCCTTGCAAGGCAAATGGTTCCACCTTTCATTCCTCACCAACCTGCCTGTTCTCACCACTGTCTCTTCCCAGCAGAAGTGTTTGTGGGCAAACTGGAACATGGAGCTGGTCCAAGTGAAAGCTAACCCAACCAAAACCACGTCAGAACCACAAAGTCAGCACACAAAGGAAACAGGCAGCCTGAACAGGGAGAGGCAATCATCCCTTTCTCCAGCAGCACCAAGTTATGCCAAATGAAAGTGATGACAAGTTTAGACTGACTTGCCTCATCACAGACACTTTCCACATATTCCTCAAATTAATTTTTTTGCATGACAAGTCTTTCCATTGCCTGTTCCCATTTATTAATTCAGACATTGGGCTGGACGTACACCATGGGAGCAATTGCTGAGATACATTTGAGAAAAGGAAAGGACTTCAACTGTGCAAAAACCGAAAAGCTATTTGTCACCACGTCATTTCCCAATTGTGAGTCCACTAGCCATCTAGCTTAAATTAAAAAGTTCTGTAAAGAACAGAACTAATGAAGCTGGATTTCCTAAGGACATACAAACCACTTCCTTCAACTTCCTACTGCAATAAACACCAGCTCCTCCTGTGTCTTCTGTAATTCCCTCCTCTCGTCTTCATTTTCCTGTGACCCACTCCCCTCCACATTGAGACCCAGATCTTCTTTCACAGTGTTTATAGTTGCTTCAACCACAACTGTAACCTCAGACAAATGTCTAAATATTCACTGTAACCCGCTGACTTTCAATAGCTACAAAGTTCTCTGAAAATGAGGCCCATGCAAAGGCATATATACAGTTAGGTCCTTCAGACCTCTAGTCACTTAGGTATCCTTATATGAACTCCTGACTCCTGGTTATTGAACCCAGAATCCCACCGACCTCAGCCAGTACCCCTGGGAAACCTTCTGAGGATAGGATGGGGTTTGCACTCAAGCCAGACTTCGGCAGCAGGTAGGGAAAAGTTTAAACCTGTGCAACTTTCAGCTGTGGAACCGGAGTGCGACCCTTCCTAGGAGAAATGGTTGAGGCATACCATGCCTGAGTCCCCCACCACGCTCCCCACCTCTGTGATGGAAAAAATCAAAAGTTTGTGCAGGACAGAAAAGTCCAACTGAAATTTTTCTTTGAAGAAGCTGACCTTGAAGCCAAGCAGACCCTTAGGATGACCGAGCATGCACTGTCCCTTAGCAGGTCACACGTGTCACTCCTCAAAACCATGCAGTTTACAGGTGGTGGAATCTGGAGGCACCAGGGGACGCAGAGAAGACCGTGGCTTAGCCACACCATACCACACACATCTCCACATCATCATGGAGAACACTGTCCTTTTCTCGGCCTTTCAGATGCATCTAAAGTGGTACTAGATAACTAAACCCGATAAATAAGTTTCATGGTATATTCTTATTCACATGTGGGTGTAGAATTCTTACACTGAGAGATAACAAATTAATAAATCCCTCCCCCAACTTTTCTACCAAATTGTTATTTAAAAAGACATTTCTGTGGTTAAAAAAAAAATATTACATTACTGTTGCACTTTAGTGCTTATTATCTAACATGCAATTTCAAGGGCAAATTTTTAACAGAGCATTTAAGATGCTTTCTTAGGAAGTCTGGGTCTTTGATGTTAAATTTATGATCAGTCATTGCTTGACAATTGTAATTAATATGCTAGGTGATTTTCTGACTTGCTGTTCCAAGAGACATTATTATTTGCAGCCTGTCAGTGTAACACATAAATTATGAGCTATGTTCACCTGTAATAGACTGAAATGAAACTTCAAAAATGACATTTATGAAGAAAAATGACAGAGTCCTTTCCACCGTGAGAATGGGCATATCACACAGTCTGAAGCAGACTCGGAACAGAAAAAAGTTTAAGTTATGTATTTTGAAATACCTGCCTGCCAAAAATAATTACAGGCTTAAAAATAGATTACTCTTTAGTTGCAAGGTCTCATAAACTGGGCAGTGTCATGCACGATCAAGGAGGAGTTTTACACACACTGTAATTTTTTTTTGCCTGCTGAACACTACCATGCAGTCATTTTTCAAGACAGTGATGCATATTAGTACATCAAGAAAGATCTTCTAAAGGAATGAAAAAAATTACCTCCTTGAAACAGAGCATGAACTATTCATAAGAAAATCCCCATGCACATAAGAGGTTTCATCTTCTTCAAAAAAAAAATTTTAAAAAAATCAACCTAGCCTTGTCTTTTCACTAGGAAGCTATACTGAAGTTTAATTTTTACATATTGTATAATATGAAATTTCAAACCAGAATGAATCAAGGCAAAACCAGAACCTATTTAAACCAGACACTTGCCAACCATGTACCTTGATGATCTAGATGGGAAAAGTATTGTGTGGAAGAACATGCCCAAACTTTTACTAGGTATTAATTTGCAAGTCTAAAACGGCCAAACATTCTTCAAAGCTGTTGTCCATTATCTTTACAAAAAAAAGGTGTGCACATGCTAGGCAAATGCATTTAGAAATCCTAAGCCTTCAAGGGGCTTTTACACAATAATGCAAGTAAATGGAAAATAGGCAATATGTACTTTGCCAGGTAATAAACACAGAGCTTTCATTAAAAAAATTTTTAAAAACCATCAAAACAAAAAACCAAATGAAATGCCTGAAGTAAGGGCCATGAGTCTCTATTACTGGAAATGCCAAGGTATGCTAAGTATCCCCATATTCTGCTAACTTCAAGTGAAAATCCAGAGGAAGCAATTGCAGCTCTGAGGTTCCTCTGCAGAGCACTCCTGCTAGTGAGGGAAATGCTCTGGAGTCTGGGTGTTCCCACCTCTAACACACGGCAAGGGCAGCGGAGAGAAACAGAACCAGCTATGCTAAGCATGTACCAGCAGATAAATACATGGAGAAAGGCATCCTTTAAAGCAAAGGGTGAATCCTGGTTTCCCCCACCCCAGCGTGGGGTCATCCACAGAGGACCTGTGTGGATCAGCAGGAGTTTTGCTCGAGCTGAAGTGGGGATGTACTCAATCACTGCGTGCACCTTTAGGTGTAATGTAACGGTGTGGTGTTTTAAATTTCTGAGTAAAAAAAATCTGTAACATGGATTGGAAAAAACCCCACAGTTTTAGGCAGATCTAGGCAATTCAGAACACCTTTAACTTAAATAAGTACTCAAACTGTGACAGCTTAAAAAAGCCTAAACCACAAACCTAAACTGAAAAGATCAAAGTGAAAACTAAACCAAATTTTGTGCTTCCCATATTTCAGCCTGAAGTAAGCAAAAACACCCAAGTATAGCGTAAGTTTTCTGCCAATTTTTCAGTTTGCTCCCATGAGAAAATCTAACTTTAATACTTCCAAGTATTAAACTAGTAAGAGCATTTTGACAATTTTAGTTTGGAAAATATGAAGCATACACAGTTCCAGGGAATAACCTTGTAGGGCTTTTTGTTTTGTTTACATTATGCAACCAACTTTGCCTCATTCATTTACATCCGAGCAAGGGAGTCTGTCACTGCTATCCCTCACTGTCTCTACATTACTCTTTCCCTTGTTCCTCACGTGCAACCCACAGGGCACGGGTACAAAACAAAACTACCCATCTCAAAGGAAGTTCTGGGCACACTGCAGACCGAAGCCACAGCATCTCTCCTCTTCATTCTTGTACTGTTCTTTGCTAGTCCATAATCTTGGGGTTACATTATTTGCCCAGGTTGTGGAGACTAAAACGGGAGTGATAAAACCCCTGAAGTTACAGATGCCAAAAGAATTACTGTAAATACCAGGGCAGTAAAAGTTTAACCAAACAGTCTCAGATTAACAAATACGTCTGCAGCTTTACTACTACTGATAGCGTTACTGGTACTGTAACTATATAATTATTTTTTCCTGGTTTTAAAAGGTTTAGACTTTGAATTAGCACAGCCAATGCATTCAGCCTACAAAAACATGTCTGTCCAGATTGAGAATATTTTTTTGCACACTTGTGGACAAGATGTTGGCTTCATTTTACAACCAACATCTTGTCCACATCAGGGGAGCGTTCTCACACAGACATGCATACCATGTGGGCTACCTGCTGAGTTTTGGCAAGCTTGGCAGGCTGCAGAGCATAAAGGGTAGGCAGTTGTAGTGGAAAAAACCTTCATGGGAATTTTTTTTTTTATGTTGTGAAAAAAGAAATAGGAAGAAAAAAGCAAACTGTTTCCCAATGAACCACACTGTGAGCTGGCATAAGGAAGATAAGGGCAGGAAATTGGATGTAAAACTAGTGCATAGGTCCTTTAACAGAGGAGGCACTCTGCAAGTTGCCAATGTGACATACACATTTCTTTTCTAAAATTCAGCCACTTTTTTCTTTTTAATTAGCCATATGGAAAGTTGAAAGACTTGTGAACTTACAGCATCAATCCCACATGTTGAACTTAATTTTGGAGAGGTTTTACTCGATCTTGTGTCTTTAATTTATTTTTATACTCACATTTATACACCGTTAGACAAAATAACACACGTAGAGCAAGATACTCCTCATGCTATGAGCCCAGTTCAGTATTACTTAGTTCTTACATAAAGGTGCTAAAGTGTTTCAAATTAGGAAATAAAGTGCACCCTACAAGCGGATATGTTTTAGTGTTCCACCTTGGTAAATTTCACAAATATTGGTGTAGCCAACTATTCTTAGTTTTCGGGTATGATCTAGAAAGCAAACCAGAATAAAAACGATTGAAGCACTAAAAACAGCCACTGCCAAAAGAAAAAATGCAACAGCACCACCTAAGGCCCATCTAAGACAGCGCAAAAAGTCACGGAGGTTTTACAGATCCCTTATTCGTATTTATACAGCTGTAACATGCATTATAAAATTGTAGCATGGTATTTCTTCATGCCTTGAGTGTTGGCTAACCAATTCCTTATACCTCTTTATTCACATTTGGATTTCCACACAGTTCACAGTACCGTGTGAATCAAAGGTTCAACTGTTAAATACATTTATGCACCTCATTTTTCCACTCTGAAATTAAGTCATATTGTATTTCAAACACATCATGGGAAAGAAAATTCTTAAACCATTTTAAACTATTGTGACAAATCATCTAGCCTAGTTGCCACTGGCAAAGTTTGGGAGCACACAAGTGCCCCCTGGTGCAGAATTTTTATTTTCTACAGTAACTGAAGCATCAAGGTGACTATGACTTCAAGTGAAGAACTTTCTTCCAGTTTCCAGCCTCAGAAGATCCACGAACAAATTTATAAACATTTGTTCTGCTAGCTGTGTGATTCTTTACTTTGGATAGTTCCCTTCTCTGCTTGTTTACTCTTCATACAACATTTATAAAAGCCAAGCTGTTCTCTCCTAGCCTTGGCTAGCCTCGAAAGGAGAGCTAGCCTTCTCTGACACGACTTTATTCCCTTCGCTATGCACCCTTTGCTGCCCTACACCCCATCCCAAACAAGTCACAATGCTCACTGCACCAGCACTGGTCTCACCTCCACTGGCAGTAGCTCTTCCAACACAATCCAGGTTTCATCTTCTTCAATTGCCATGTACATCAGCCACTATACTATGGTATGACTGAACAGCGTTCAGTAATACGATTAAAGCCTGTTCCTAGTGAGGAATACAAGCACGCTCGAGTTGCTTTTTATTTTGCTCTCCTATTATTTTGTAAGGAATTAATTCATCATAACCTATGGTACTACAGAAGTTTAAGACTTCGTCAATTAATCAGCAAGACCACTACAGAAGACAGACAAATGTTATCTCTTCCTCTGACCTGTTTCTTCCCTTGTGTCTAAATTAACACAACATTACCAAACTAAGTGACCTTTCTTACAAACATGCATGTAAATGATGTAACCATTTAGCTCTGCTAACATAAGAGCTGAATTATTAATAGACAATCACAGTGAAAAGGGAGGCTGACACTGCATTTTATGCCAATATTTGTACAGAAAAGATTATGAGTGTCACTCAGCCTGTCAGCTGTGGAACCTGATGTGGTCAGAAGCAGCCCTTACAGAGGAGATGGCTGTATGCAGAAAGCAAAGTCACTGAGGGCATCTCTCTACACCTCTGCTGAGGCAGGCGCACGTAACGCACCACCACAGGAGCTACAGGCCACTGGCCACAGACCACGGCTCTAGGAGCTGTTGGACAGGGAGAAAGGGTGCCTTAAAAAGATGCCCAGGACACAGGTGTTTAGATCAAGCAAGTTTGATCTATTATGCTGTCTTCATTGCTCAGGCACTCAGCAACCCTCTCTGCCTGCCCTCCTTTATCCTTACCTGACAGATCCGGACCTAGGAAACAGCAGCCCAGAGGTTTTGCAGGGTTCAGAGCTGCCAGGCTTCCAGGGAGTGGCCTCCCTTCTTTTTCCTATTTTATTCCAGGCACAACTCCAGCTACTGTCCCTTGTAGTTAGACTGTGAAAGGAGCTGTTTGAAAGCAAATTCCTAAATAATGCCCTCTGAGCAGATGGGATTCCCAACCTGCCTGCAAACACAGCTCTTTCACTGTGCAGAATTTAAGCTCACACCTCCCCGGGATTTGTTTACGTTATTAACACAAAATTAATAATACATTAACAATGTTAATTGGACAACTCTACCCCAGACTTGGTCAGGGTAGTCTGCTGGGTCCATAAAATCTGTATCTTATGTTAGTAGTCCTCAGCACTCACTGCACTTGGACAAGAGTAAGGAACTATTTACATGCTGCAGTCAACCCCGTGCTCTGCTCTCCCGGCTGGCCTTCAATTTGAGCTTTAATATCCTGTGGCCCCAGCATTACAGTCTCTCACACAGTGTGTTGTTCCCCCCAGCAAGGCTGAATGCTACAGTAATACACACTTCTGCCCCCTGCTACTTAAATGAGGTAGCGGGACAATTCATTACCTAGAAAATTAATGATGATGGTAATGATAATAGTAGTATTAATAATAATAATGATGACATTCATACAAGTAACACAAAAGGGTTCCATTTTTCATTGGTTACAATCAGGTATTTCGAAAGATTTAAAGACTAAAGCTTTCACTAGGTATACCATAAAAAACAGTGTCGTAGAAGTTTCCAATGCCTGCTATGAGAGACCTGCTTGATAAAAGAGATTCGAGTGCTTTGTTCCCCACAAACAAGATGCTTCATTATTGATGCATCTACCAAAATTAATCATTTTCATGACTTCAACAGGAAACATTTTCTAACTCTGCCTTAGAGTCAATACTGAGGAATTTTGCAATTTCTCAGCCTATGAAACAGGCAGAAAATCTCTTGAAAATCACAGTCATGCATATCTGTTTAGAAAACAATCCATACTCAAAGGTTACTAAAGACCCTTAGTCATTGAAAATTATCTACTTACCTTCTGGAAATGAAATAATACTTCAAAATATTTTACATTTTTTAAAGTTACAATTAAAAAATATATATATTCCTAAGATTTTGTAACATATTACTTTTTAAAGTATCTTTCATCCACGCTTCATTCTCTCACTTTCAATTGAACAAATTTCACAGTAATTGCTCTCCTTAGGCAGATGTACTAGAGTCCTGTCGCTATAAAAAAGGACCACAAACTCTATTTCCAGAACCAAAATAATGAGTTAACCACAAATGCTGCCAAGAGAAAAGTGGAAACATCACCCGCTCTACATGAAATATTCCATGTCAGAAAGCAAATCAAAAAACAGCTCTAAAACGCAAGGCTGCTAATATATCAAAGCTCTAATTTTTTCAGCTGAGACTTCACAGTATTCAGCTGTAGATATATCAGTAATAACTAACTACTTATTTAAAGTTCTTACAAGGATAAATGGTAAGCTATGGTCTCGTAGAAGAAAAGGAAAGCAACATAACCAACATACCAGCTAAACATGGCTGCTAAAGGTGCTTTGTATTGCTAAAGAGATACAGGATGCCTTACTAAGAAGCTCTATTCTAAAGGTAGCTACTGCATTTCAGCATCTCTTGAAATTTCTTTTTGAATACAACATACATCTATTAATTATTCATCTTCGCAGTAGCTTTTTTTCCAAGGAAACATACTATGTGCACAAATGCTATGTTCTCATTTGATTTTGTATCCTTAAAAAACTATGGGTGAATATGGAAGTGCTGGATCCTTAACGTACTAGTTTGTAAATGGCTTTCAAAAACCGCTTTCGAAGTTGCATATTTTCCCAAATAGGTTTCTTTAATTAAATAAAAGTGCCATAAACTGTCCATGTGTGAATCAAAACCAAGAGCTGTGTTAAATTAAAAATGCGGTATCTTACTAATGCTAACAAATTAGGACTGCCTTCAGGATACAGTATTTTGTCCTTTAACATGTCAAATTATTATGGTAGTGATAGGAATGGAACAATCATATTAAATCAGCTTTTCAAAATTAATATTTCCTTCCAATCAATTTGCAATTTAAAATTTAAACGGAGCCTAAGTACAGACACTCCTACACAGCATTATCTCCTTTTATAAAAAAGCTCATTTTAGAGATATGATCTTTTCGCCAATATTACATGAAATTAGCATGGGAAGCGTTGGAAGAAAACGTTTCTTAAGTACAACTTGGCCTGTAATTTTTTTTTTTTTGTATGGCCGCACTTAATCTTTATTCTTCCATAATCAGTATTTATTGTGTGACCCTGACAGCTTGCTACTGCTGTGATAAATTATCTGACTCAAGTCAGATTAAAAATGCAACCCTGAATTCTAATTATCTTGGCAGATCCGCTTAGTAATGGCGTTTCTTGTCAATTCTGGAATCACAGCATGGGTGTCAATTGCAACAAACGCCCCGGCCCCTCTCCGAAGCAGGCTCCCCAGAACGCTTTCGTATCTGCCATATGTAAATCTCAGATGCTCTGTACCCTTGGTGACCTTTTATTAGCAAACTGACAAAATGATAAAGCTAGTCATGGCAAAACTCCCACTACTGCACAATTATCTGCTACAGTTCCAGTCCGTGGGAGATCAACAAGACACTGTTAATTGTGATGCATTTCATTGACTTCCCCTGCTAACAGATCCTACAGGTCACCCGAACCGATAGGGTTAGGCTTTTATTTCACATCAGAAGGGGATGGCAGTGTAATTTTGACCCACAGGAGAGTTTCCATCCTTTGTTTTTCCTCTTCAGTAAGACGCCTACCATTTGTTTTTAAAAAGACTCATGAAATTATTTATACATATTTTTAACACGCACACACAGAGAGACACACACACACACATATATGTATGTATTTAAAAAAAGAGTTTCAGAAAAGAATGATCTGATTCAAGAACTTACAAAACTGAGATACAACCCACAGAGGAGCATCAGTCTGAAACCACAGAGAGCTCCCTCTCGTTGCCTCCCCATGCTGCAAGCCTTTATCAGAACTTAAACCCTTCAGGTAAGGACTGGATTCACACGCCAGGACATCCATCTTTGGCAGCTTACTGAGGCACACAAAAAGAACACAGACAGATTCCAAAAGCATGAAAAACAAATAACCTTTTCATCCACAAAAAATTATCCAATGGAGTTAGGATTCCACAAAAAACTTCTGCCTGTACATGCAGGTATTTTGTAAATAAATACAGTTCACTCTTGAGAATCTTCCTGCAAACTTATGACATCTTGCAGTGCCCCCATTAAAATTTTATACACATATAAGGCTAACAAGTAAGGTAGAGAGAGAAAAAAAGCTGAAAATTGTTCAGCATGGTTCAGTCTTCCCTCAGAGTTTTCCAGGGACCCCTATATCAGCATATCATCCAAGAAGTTTACAACACACCCTCAAACTGATACGTATTTGCTTTGCAAGGCAGTTTATTTCTGAAAGCACAACTCGGCCACTAAAATGTCTTAGGATTTTCTCAATTGCATTCGGACAGTGCACACAGAGCTACAACTCCTGCAGTCTTATTACCAAGGATATGGCTGTTTGACCAGTATGAGAAAGAACTACACTATGATGACGTGGGGCATGTGGGGAAGATATTCTTATGTGACTGACAACTGGTACTCCTGTCTCATCAGCTCCTGCAAAAGAGGTATGTGCACCTCGGAGAAGAGAAAAATAAGAGGAAAAAAAAATTACTCAGTTTGATCAATTCCCATTATGCATTTCCTATTTTAAACTGAATAAAATTCATGTCTTCTTGAAGAAAGGGAAAGACTGATGAATTCTTTGAACTGATTTCAAAGTGAATGATAAAGAGGTAGACTATGATATCCTTTCTTACCCTAAACAGAAGCAAGTGAGAAAAAAGGCTAACAGGGCAGGCAGGAAACCTACTAAACGCAAGAAAAAAAAGACCCAAAATGTGGACACAGAGTACTTCACTCAAGGTGTGGAATTCAGAAGAGGTCCTGACACAAGAAAAGCCCTTTGCTACATTTTTGTCTGCAGCCATATTTGGAACGGTCACTGTGTCCAAGGTAATTCTCATCTTGGCAACCATGTTCTCTGCCTGGGTTATTCTTTCCTTGTTTGATTTTGAGCTCACAAACCACTTATGGCACCAGCAACTCCAGTATTGAACACCATAATGGATGACAACCAACACTGACACTCACGAAGCAAACCTAAACTACCGCCCAGTCTTGCAAATTATTCTACAGTTAAGTTCCTTGCTCGGTTAAATGATTCCAAATGCTGTGAAACAAGTCCATCTTACTATATATGAAAAACTTGTGAAGATTGTATCAGTTTATAAATCAAGAGGATGGAACAAATTCACATGTCTATATCAAGTTGCATAACATTCTTCCAATAACGTATCCTCTGAAACATTCCCACAGAAGAGAGGAATATTTGGTTCAGGCACAACGGCTCTCTGAAGTGAAGCAAGAAATTTGAAATTCCAGCTGCAAGTGGGATGAAATAACTCAAAAAATATTGGAAAAGAAGTCTAAAAACCTTTGAAAGAAGATATTTCAGCATGGCATGATTTCTTCTTTCTTAAGTGGGTTCAGTGTAACGACCTGATCTTTGTGCCAACAGTTTGTCAAATTAGTACAGCAAACACTGAAATCAAGTTTTTCACAAGTTGCACATGGCCTGATTTTATTTCAGGCTGCACTTTAACCTTTAGCGATCATCCTTTAAGAGTACTCTTTGTTTCCTTACAAAGAAAATGTTCTTGATGGCTCTTTAATGGTTGGTTGGCTAATGGCTTCCTTTGCTGAATTACAAGCTATTTTCTATCGCTTTGGAGGCTGAATACCACCTGGGAGATTCACACCATTTTGCCTTCTGACTTTAACCCAGAATTTCTCTTTGTTCTTTGGAAGCTGATCTAGTTACTGTGGTAATATTACAAAACTTCCTTTTGCTCCAGTATAGCTGACCCAAGAATATTGGATACTAAAAAACCATTCAGTATGAAAAAAAAATCAAAATCATGTAACTAGTCATTGAAACTATATGAGTCTGGAAGTTCAGCACCACAGATCTGACTAAACATACTATGCTGCTCCCATTTCTCTTGTGCTTATACACATTTCGAAGAAATAATGAAAATGCTTTTGATTCACATCCACACACAGTGAAGAGAAAAATTTGTGCAGCAAACTGTAGTTGCATCAATTAAAATATTTCTACCGTCAGGCCACACTCAAATAAGGTTTCAATTTGTGTTCCCTTAAATATGAGATTACTGTAACCATGTTTGGCATCCAGAAGTGCAGATCTGTCCAGAAAATACCATGCTGTTCCCCTCGCTGCTTGATTTATTTTTCATAAACAATATGCTGTATACATCCAACATGGTTTGTATTCCACAAAATGCATCTCAGGCAACAAAATCTACAGTGTTGGCTCTGCAGGATGAGTTCTTCATTTAGACTTCAACCCCATTAGCACAGCTCCACTGGCTCTCCAATACAGCATCTGTGCTCTTACACGAGAAGCAGAGAAGGGAGGGGGATTCCTCAGCTGCAGAAGTGAAAGCCAAAAGAGCCAGTACTGAAGGAAGGCAGTCCTTTCTGGTTTACTGCTTCCTTTCCCCTCAGTAGCACAGCACATATATAAAAGTTTGCCTTTGACCCAACTCCTCCCATGCTGCTGTAAGACCACACACCCTCGCCTGTAGCTTGTGGATAGAATCCCACTTCTGCCAAGGGATGGGGTGGCTACATACCAAAGTAAAAAAAAAAAAAAAAGTTTTATAGCAAAATGCTGCATTTGTTAAGCTCACATGCCTGGGAGAACATATGGCTCTTAATCCTTCATGTTTTTTTAAACTATTAGTGATATAGTTATTAAAATACTTAGTGGTCACATCTGTAATTGAGACGAATTTCACTGAAGGCATAAACTGACCCCGCTACGTGAGCTGCTCTTACAGCAAACTCTCAGAGGCACGACCCAAAGAACATTACTCGTGTGAACTTGGGTTGGTCACAACTGAGTATTGGGTGACTGATACTCCAGCTTCTGGTGTTTAACAGTCAGACACACATGACAGACAACTAGGCATCTACACCTGTCTGTAACTCCTTTTTTTTTCATTTTGTTTTGGTTTTTTTTTTTAAATTAAATACAGCACTGCTACTACAGATCATTGCGATGACTGAGGCCTTAGGAAGTGCTGTGTCCTAGAAAAGAACTATTAATGGAAAGAAAGCATCTTAGCCCAAGAGCAAGCAACACATCAGAGCAGCAACAGGTTAATCACACGGCCTGTGTCGCATTTAGTACGATGGCAGGCAGCAGGTTGGGTGAATACATTAAACCCATCTACACAGCACTCGTGAGGGCAGATCTGGAAGAGTGTGTCCACTTCTGCAACCCCAGCAAAGAGGGAAAGCGATAGATGGATGGTCAGCAGGGAAGCACTGAGATGGCTGAGGCTGCACCATGCAAGATGTGAAGAAGCCGAGCGAGCGGGCTGATTTTGTCTAGCTAGGAGGTTGAACCAGGCTCTCCCTCCGAGATGTGTACACATCGAAAGGGCAAAAGTCAACGGGTAAAAGTTTTTTAGCACAGAAAAATCTCAATTTTATATAAACAAAAAAGGTTTCACAAGAGTACCTTGGCACTGGAAAAGGCTGCCTAAAGAGACAAGCTCCTTAATCAACCTCATCTAACTTTGAGGTTAACCCTACTTAGGGCCAGGGGCTGAATGACAAAACCTCTTGGGATCCTTTTCAACCTACATTATGCAGTGTCTACAAGAAGGCAGATATCCATCCTTCCCTAGAGGAAAAAGATCTTGTCTTTGCATCTCCCTCCCAATAAACATTTATTTATTCAATAGTGGATCTCATCTTAAAACCAAAATATTAGAACACAAGTGCCTAAAATACAGATCAGTGATTAAAGAATAGTCCTAGAAAATACTACTTTAAAACCTCCACTGTATTCTTCAGCATGTCAAGAGCCCAAGCTTCCTGCTAATGTTTGTGCAATAGGATTATCCAGGCTCTATCAATTACTCTATCAAAACAGAGCTCCTCTTTGATGTTAAGTACTTTAAGATCCCCATATGGAAGGCAAAAAAAAGTTTAGCTCACTCTGCTAATGTAAAATGTTACCTAGTGAGAGACTAGTGCACATTATTTTCTTAGCACTGTACTCCTCCTCTGCGGTTTCATTATGTGACATTTTCATTCATTCCAATATAAAGCTAGTTTCAGAGTATTCGGAGTTGTAACACACAGACACATTAATCACCAGCCTAATACATGTCCTGTGTAGTAGCTTTATTATCTTTTCAAAGCAGAGCTGTAAAAACAGAGAAACTGTGATCTTTTATGCTATCCTTTAATAAAGTTATTTTAAAATGCTATAAAAATGGTTTCAGGTTTTTTTTCCAAGCTACAGCTTAATGCAACTGACTCTTGTACATCCAAAACAGTAAAGTCTGAATAAGTAGTTTTAAAAGTCCCCGTGGACTTGTAATCTAGCAAGAGTGAAGAACTCTAACCACTAGAGACAGAAATGGGAAGGAATCCTGAGTTTCAAGTTACAGAATATGCCTGTTCTTTTGTCATTCGGACTGGGCACCGCCTTGTAAAGTACTCTCACTTCTGTGATAAATTTTAAATGTCTATTCCTGTATGCCAATATTTACATATTTAGAGCAAGGGTGGGCTGCATTTTTTTTCCCCTTCTTCTTCAGGCTCAGTATCAGCCTATCTCCTGATCCACTTAAATCAGTGAGTATTTTTCAGTCACTGAGATTGTGTCAGTGTAACACAGCCTCAGCAGACCTGTGTCCCCCTGCATGTGAGGCATGAAATGGACCAGCCACCGAGGGCAAAGCAACTTGTCCTCTGCCAAGACAAATAGCAGGGACTTGAATGCCAGAGCACCTTGCCCTTCATGGAGGGAACTTGCTTCCAACAACACAGGCTGACACCATTCCCTTCACTCCCTGCTCGTCCTTCTGCAGATGAATGAGGATACGTCCACAGATTTCTGGCTTTCAAAAATACCACTTTTCAAAGATAGACCTGAAACTTCAACTCAGATTGGAACTAAGCCAAAGTGTTCTAAAAATCTGTGTCTGTAGTAAGAACAAATTGACAGCAGGCTTCAACATTCTCTGGTCATTATATGCCACTGTCTCCTCTGTGGTCTCCTCGAGTGGTGGCAATGCACACTAATTGAAGAGAAAATAGTATATTTCAGCTATGTGCAACTTTCACACCTATGCCTCAGGCAAGCCAACACTTCTGGGCAGAAATCTGCAAGAACCATGCAATTCCCCTGGTGGAAAACACAGATGCGATAATTGCGTGAACCGAAGTCAGGCTTGAAAAAAAAAAAGTGTTTCTAAATAAATAAAGATGATTCATTGGCATAAACCCCGTACTATTGCAACAGATTTTTACCAATCCAGCAGGAAAACCACTCCTCAGCTCTGCATGAAACAACCACCCACCCACTCCACGTGCTGCAGGGTAGGGCTCTGGCCAGCACGCTGGTGGGCTTTGTGTGGCTCCTAACCCAAAGCAGGAGATGCTTCTGCCATTTTCTGAATGTTCTCAATATTTCTCAGCTTTTTACCCCAGTGAAAACTAAAATTAGAATGGTGAATCACAGAATAAAACTTGCACCTCATCAAGTATAATTTTAAATCAATGGGTCTCTCTCTCAATATCCCTAGGCTCAAGAAGTTTCCTTAAGAAGATTCAATAGGAAACTACGGGCTTTTGTAATAAGTTGGGGTTTGGGCAAAACCAGGGTCTTCCTAAAAAACTGACGGGGGTGAAAAACATTTATAATCTTTCTCAGGGAAGACAAGGACACACATTACTCTGGAGCAGTACAAGGCTCTTGGCCTGAATTAACCACTTGGACGTATTTTGAGACAGATGTGACCAGCACCCTGCCACAGCCTGTGCCCAAAGCCATCTCAATGGTGGCCAAGTGGAGATGATGGCTGTTTTCTTACAGTACTGCACTGCAAAAAGCAAGTGCTCCTCCGAAATCACCAAGGAGCTGAGGCTGTTGGGCATCCTCTGGAAAGCAGCAGTTCCATGTTATTACCATTCACGAGGCACATCCCCCTGTCCCTCTTCTCTCTACTTCCCTCTTTTTTTCTTAATTTTCTTTCTTTTTTTTTTAGATCAGAGCTATTCTGAACTTTTGTAAATGAAAACCATTTATCAAAACAAGGACAAAATTTAACTCATACTTTATTGAACCCTTTAATTGGCGGGAAAAAGATGAATTAGTTCACTTTTATTTTTACATCTGGTAAAAAGTATGGAATTCAGGTATTCTGTGCCAAGTTTTGACGAGAAATGATTTTTTCACATCCAAGTAATAGACGGCTAGGGAAATGGAGTGGCTTAAAATGCAAATGTGGGGATATTAATTATTGTTGTTATTGGGACATATACAAGAATAGTGTGGCACTATTTTAGAACCAGTAATGTCTAATCTTTTAAAACTACTGTAACAAAAATAGAACTAGAATAAAACCAAGCATTAAAACGTGAATTCCCATAATGTTTTAGTTTGTTTTGTCTGAAAATTTATTTGAAGTCTGGAAATGCCTGGTGCACGCATTCAATATTTTATAACTTAATTTGTTCAACAAGAATGGCAGTATTTTAACAATTTCACGATTAAAGCACTGCCTGCTTCATCAGTAGTAAAGAGCTCACGGAAAAATATCCCATCTTTATAAGGCAGAGACTCATAATTTAACTGCCGAGAACAAATGAAGAGTCTAATTCTTATTTTGCTGCTTTAGTGGTAGCATGTGGTGATAGCAAAGTATTAGCATAAGCCAGAACTTGCTCCCACTTTTCTTTCCAGGCATGTAACAAATATCTGATGGCTATGCAAATTTCACCCAAAGCAAAGTTGTCCCAGCTGGCAAGCCATACATTAAAAGGTAAATTACACAAAGCTGAGGCCATCTGGACTAAAACATTCTCCTGTCAATAGTATTTTAAGCTCGCCAATTCCACACAATGAAGGACAATATATTACGTATGCATTTGAGGTGTGGGCTTTCTACCAAGCACTATTTAAAAAACCCCAGAAGTTAAAAGACAAGAATGGACTACAAACTAATTTTGATATTTTCTTGGAATGCAATTTTTAAAGCTTATATAGCCTTATTTTAGTTGTATTATACACATACTATGCATTTAACTTCATAAATGCCTATTTTCTGACAAATGGCAAGTCCAGGAAGCCAACAGATCCAACCTATTACATAAAATGCCAAGCAAAAAGAATTTGAAATTTGAAAGAAGTCTACCAGCATCTATGCTTTCACAAAGCTGCCAACACTGCATGTTTCTGTACAGAATTTTACTAGAAAGCAGCCCTTGACAGAGCACCTTGATATTCTTGTTTCTTGTTTGGTTAAACCAGAATTTTAAAGCACAAGACGTGTGGGAAAATGAACAGCTGAGGGCAGAAAAACTAACCAAACCTTTCTAAACTCTAGCAGAGTCATCACTTACGTTAGTGAAAATTTCTGCATTTAATTCCCATTAAATTGCCCACCTTGTCCAGCCTTGGAAAACTAATCTCTACGTTATATATTATGGAATTTAAAGTAACATCTGTGTCTTTGAAATTAAATTAACATACTTCTATTTGATTAGCTTATTAACTGTAATTCTCAATATGCTGCAGGAACAGACACCAACTAGAGAGATGCAGCTGACACCACCACCTGTCTGATATAAAGTACTTTTTATCATAGACACGGAGGGATCTGTCAGCAGTCAGCCAAAGCATCAGACAGATTAGGAAGTGACACAGGGGCAGAAAAATGACTTGCCTCAGATCACAAAGCAGATAATTGATGGGATGGGGAACAGAACCTGTGCATTTTGGCTCACAGCTTCATACCTTTGCTAATGGCTTTCCCAAAAATCAAATGATGCAAGGGAAGAGCAGTTTGTAACTTGTACTACATTTGACAGACAGTATTTGAGGAAAAATACATTTAAGTATTTCACGTGTTACTGGCAATATTTATTATACTCATTCTCTAATTTCCACAGAAAACATTTCCCATTTCATCCCCACACAGGATAATAAGATCTGAAAGTGTGTGTTCAACCTTAGTCTCAAGGTTATAATGCATGAACAGAGGTAACGAATGAATATGGTCTCTTTGTAGATTCCACTCTCACTCTTTTTTCCTACCTGGCGAGATCCTATGCTCCTCTTCATAGCCATGAGTCCTTGATATCCTGTCACCACCTTTTAACCTGCACGACACCTCTTAAATCACAAAGCTTCTGACCACATCAAATATAAGTCTTTAGCTCTGTCACTATTGCTTCAATGCACTGAGAAATAGAAATGCTTGGAAGTTACTCAGGGAAAAATAAAACCACCACAGAAGCATAGTCTGAGCTGCATTAATTTAATCTTCACAGGAAATCGGGAGGGGGGGATTGTGGTGGTGGTAGGGGTGGAGAAAAAAGAGCACAAATATGCAGTCAGGCAGCAGGAGCTATAAGGCTACTGGTGGCCAGTTCTTACAACTCTGAGCTGCTTTGGCTGAATTGCTCCTCAGGGATTACCTGGTTTTGTTCTCAAAGCTGCATCACACACACATAACAATGAAATGATACTTTCTGTGAACTGTTGCTCTTATGTAAAAGCCTTGCCAGTATGCTGTCTTTCTCTATGTACAGCTTTTAGGAAAGTAAATGCTAATGTAATTATCTAGCCAAGTCTTCAGCATCTGTCGCTCGAAAACTGGGGTTATAGTTCAGATACTGTGGACTAATTGTTGAAAGTTAGCAGAAAACTTTTGGCTACAAAGGAAATTGGCACACAGACCCAACCTGAAGACCCGCTGTTCAATAATGATAACATTTGTCCCTTTAGATATCGTTCTCTGTCATGGCTCCCAGGGACCCTCAGGCTCAACCTCAGCTCCACAGACTTTGCCTGCCTTGCCTGCAACTCATCAGGAAGACAAGTGCCAAAGAGACATAACAGGAAGATTTGATTTGGGAGGTTTCTTGAATATCTGGCTGGTAGTTCTAAGTTCCTCCTAAAACCTTTTCTACCTTACACTGCTCCTTACAACTCCCGCTGATCCAAAGCCAGCATTATGGCAAGACACTTAATTTCTCATAGATATTTACTGAATTCCCCAAGGACAAACCAGTAGTTCTGGGAAATACTGTGAGAAATATTAGAGCGCCAAACACAAGGCCACAGGGAGGTTTCCATTAGATGATATGGACAGAAAACAAATTGCCTATGACCAGCAAAACTAATGGAAACCTGCTTCCTCTAAACTCTTACGTGCTAAGGCTACTCCAGAGCTGCCCTGCCAGACAGCATTTAGCACCTGAGCCCTTTCCCTCAGTACCCAGAGCATTAATTTGGGTCTTTCTTGCCCAGCCAACAACTTACTAGATGAAGATTAGATTAATTTTTCTAACTTTTAAGACCTCTACCCTACTGCTAAGCTTAATAAAAAATGGCCAGCAGGTTCCACAACTCTGACTGGCAGGAAGTATGGTGGAATCCCAGAAACCAGGCTTCCTACATAGGTCTTGGGAGATCGCTTTTTATTTATCATCGGATTTTCTTTTGCCAAATGTATTTCCACACTGGAACTAAATCCAAAGTTCAGCAACTTCAAGTGCTAGCTAATTTATTTCAGCATTGTTGACAGAGAAATAAAAAGGGATCTGTTTGTTAGTGGCATTGCCTCAGAAGAATGATCCCAAGTCCCATTCACACATGCATCCATCAAACTTCTCCTGCGATAGGATACAGTGCTCACAAGATAGAGCTGCAAGCACCAGTATCAGCAAGTATCTTCTGAGTATTAGCAAACAAAGCTTTTAAGTGACCCCCAGCAGCGAGATGATTTTATTTACCAGAGGCAACTCAAAGTAGAAAGCTTTCCTTTTACCTCTGCTCATCAGGATCCAGAAATAACCCTTCAATAACCCTTCTCTAACTGTTGAATGAAGTACTGGCCCCCACCCATCACACTGAAGAACCCTTCCTGGACTCAGTTCGTGTCCCTTGAATTCTCCTTTCTTGATATGTTTCAGTCATCCTATGACTAAGCTGACCCAGGTTTTTACTCCCCTCAAATACTTCTATGCCACAATTAAAATTTTCCCCTTGTGTTTCCCTGACTAAAAGAAATCCTCCACAAAACTCCCACGTTTGCACCCACAAGGTAAAGCCATCCTCACTTTTGCTCGTTGGCCCTTCCTTGTCCTCTCCTCCCTGTCAACAAAAGACCCACCACGCATGCACAGTCCAATCCTGTCACTTGTACTGTAGCTCAATAATGACCAAGTGGGAGTTTCTCAGGTGTGTTGGGAGATCCTGCCTACATCTGCATTTCTCCTCTGTGCTTTTGGGAGCACAAAAAATCTCTTGCTTTCTGTCTCATTCCTACTCGATGGTACTGTCAAACCACTTACTACACTTGACTTTTTACATCACTTGACATGGGCCTCAGTTCCCTTTCACTGAAGTTAGAGCAAGCAACAACCAGCTTTTACTGAAGTCACCAGTAGCGTGAAGTGAATGAAAGCTGAAACCATATGAAACCAATACATTTCTTGTGGTTCTTTCAATGCACAGTAAGTGAGCACAGATTGGCTGCAAATTCAACCCAGACTTAGAAACCTCAGCAAATGTCCCTGTGAACTTGATCCAGCCTTCAGGTTTGTTTCATCCAGTTTCAGGTTTCATTGTGAAAGTTTCACTGTGCCCTACATGCTGCCCCAATAAACCATGCCTCAAACAAAATAAGGACATCAGCAAAAATGAAGAACTCGTCAGATAGCAATGTTTTAGTTTTATACCATATGTAAGAACATGCACCGAGACAAGCAGTACGTATACAATTACTGCTCTTGCAAATCAAAAATTGTTCATGGAAATGGACTTCTACTTTACTACAATTTCTGCCAAGAAACTATTTTCAAGAAATGTGGATGGAATACCTCTGTGCCATAGTTCTTCTCTTTCCCCATCACAATAATTTACTAAGAAACTAAGCCTTTTCATCACAACCTGTGCACAAAACCTCCAGCATGCTTTTTAGACGTTCAGGATGTGAAATAATGAAATCCAAACTTTACTGAAGCAGTATTTTCTGTCTGCATTCACCATCACTGAGGCAGCAATGGGAAAGAAAAAATAATAATGAGGAAACTGAACATCTTTTATGGATCACATGAATACAAAGCCAAAATGCATTTAATTGCCTAGCTCATTGACCATCCAGCATCTTTTCCTATAAAGCTTGCACTACTGGCAATGTTTTCTCACTTCTCAAACAAATTAAACCAAAAATTAAAAAAAAAAAAAAAAAAGCCTAGACTTACTATACCTTCAGGAAGACATGTAGATTATAATTTTATATCGCATTTCATGTAAGCAGAATCTTTAAAATTTCCTAGTCTGTAATTAAAGCAAAATCCACGTTACATTAAGTTTTGGGAATGATTTAATTTCTGCACAAAAAATAATGTTAAAGAAAAAAAAGATTCATAGTATTAAATCAGGTAGGAAGATAGTAAACTCTGACCTCTCACAAGCAACTAAGTCACTCTTCATTTATACACATGTGATTTGTAAAAGTATTCGATTAGAAACTGTGACAGGTAGTTTCCCATAACAGATTTTGAGTCAATGTAGTAGTCAAGGACTCTCACTGGACTGAACCTAAGCCTAAAGCAAAATCCCTACTAACTGAAAGGGATGCAGGTTGGTTTCCAGAAGAGCAGTGGTGCTGTCTGCAATCCCCAGCCTAGCTGGGCTGAGTTACACTGCTCTAACTGAGCCAGATGGGTGAAATCAAAACTACCAGCAACATTAAAACATATGATGCAAATGAACAATTATGTGCACAGGACCTTAGGTGCCAATAAGAATAAATGAGGTTGCACTACACGGACCATGGAAGAAAAATTAGAAGTTTTTTACGTATTGATTGTATGTTTCTTTTACTAGCACGAAGAAGAGTATATTAATTTTACATAACTGCACTACAGGTTTCCACAAACCTTTTTCCAGCCTTCTGCATTAAATGGCAAAAAACAGAAGCAACAACAAAGGGCAACCTCTAGGAGCATAATGACAAAGTACTGCGCAAGAGAAATCAGTAGAAAAAGTTATAAAAAAATTAAGGAAATATACTTTACATGGGGGAATTAACGGGAACAGGAAATCTAAGTACTCCCCTGCGTGTTCTTGAAAGCCCCCGCAAAATGTCATTTTTCAGTATATTTAGCAGATTATGAGAATTACATTTACCAAGAGGTATTTTCTCATTATTTTAAATGGTAACACTCTTGGTTTTCTTTTTATTAAAGAGCTGCTACATAGTGCCGGGTGCAAATTCAGGGCATTTCTACAGTCTCAGCATTGGTAACAGATAGTATTTCTGTAGTTGGTCAGATCCCAAAGATCACATTAAAAGCATAAGCTCAAAGTTTTTATGCTGGAAATATTCAAACCAGGCTTTTATACCCAAGGTCTGTGGTTAAAAAAATCAGCATCAGCCCTGGTAATCCTCTGCATGGAGGACAGGAACTGTTCAGCTACCTCTTGCAAACAGCACTACCCGACTAACCTGGTTTAAATTGCTTCACAACTTCTCGTAAATACTGACCTTTGTTTTGGGCTGGGTTTTTTAACACTTTATTAAGCATGTGTCACATTGGAAGCTAGCGCAGGGAAGGAAACTGCTTTCAACAAATACTCGAGTTTTGTTGAATTTACTTTACATTGTGTGCAGCAGCAATAGAACTTACTACCACAAATTGTTACCACCACTACAGGAGCTATAGGTGAACTGGATGTTAAGAGGAATGGTCCTGCTATCCACACTATAAAAGCAAGGAATTAATCCAACCTATTCCCAGCTCAAAAGCTCTTGTAAAAGGTTCATTTGAGGCACATGGTCAATCCCCAATGGCGGCAGATATGAAAGGAAGCTTTGGAACAAGTCACCTTTTTTGCACCTCCATGCAGAATCCACAACTATG
Source organism: Mohoua ochrocephala (assembly GCA_013398855.1). Taxonomy (NCBI): domain Eukaryota; kingdom Metazoa; phylum Chordata; class Aves; order Passeriformes; family Acanthizidae; genus Mohoua; species Mohoua ochrocephala. The sequence continues at coordinate 132,819 of VZTA01007262.1, read as the reverse complement.
TCCCTCTCTGTTACAGTGTCTTTCTCATACATCACAAATCTAATTAGAAATTACTAGATATTAAACAGTCATGCAAGGCAAACCCACAGAAATTCCTCTATAAATCAAGGACAAATCAACAGTGCCTACCCCTGCGGCCCATCTACACCTGTAGATGGAATTACTGCTGTAATTATTTCCATCTCTGCCTGTATCCTCATATACCACTTGGGGAAAAACTTGTGCCTGATTTAAAAAAACCCCAAAACTCCACAAACAAAACCCCGACACTAACAATGAAAGAAAACCTTTCTCAGTTCTTGGAAAAATTGGAACAAGAAATCTAGTGTCTGCAAAATTGTATTGCTTTGGGGAAACCAAGACTCAGAAAGTACTAAATCAACCTGACTAATTGTACTATAACTGAGCCAAATTAATTAAATAAAGCCTCCCTTTAATAGCATTTATTTGCTGAGCCAAGCAAGCCTTTGGAGTTTTTTAGGTCACCATAATCTAACATAAGTTACTTAAACAATGTGTAATATGTAACATACACAACTCTTGTTAAAGTGCTTTGAATTAGACTTTCAGAAGTCAAAGATATGCAATCGCCCACCTCTCTTCCCAAACACATTCAACAGCTGTACATCAGAAAAACCCCACGTATTTGGACCAGTTTCAGGGTTTTACTTCTGCTTCGTCATGCAAATTCTCGCTTTTACAGCCTTGTAAATTGTCTTTACTGTTTGAGTTGTGGGCAAGAAGTTTCAGAAAAATCCAAGGGCAAGATCAGAGCACTCTCTTCTCTGTTTTTACGTTCATAACAAAAATCCAGTGGTTTTGCCCCATGGATAGGCCCCATGGCTTTGCCTATGTCTCTACACTGTCGAAACTTATTTTCTGATTACATGATACCATACTGTCCTGGCAAAATAAGGTAGATTAAAAAAAAATCACAGATGATGTACCAGTGCTTCCTCCTCTCAGCACTTTACATGTTTATGAGAGCAGCCCCAAAGGAAAACAAAAAGCCAAAGGAACCTTTTTTTCTTTCCTAGGTTTTGATCATACTAAAAGCTCCTTTACTGTATAATACCTTCTCACAATCAGGGCAGTCAAGCTTCACTAACTCCTTATCATAACACATATCCTCCCTGCTCTCCTTCATGCCTGTGTTTCATATCTACCAGTAGCTTTCAGACAGCTTCAGTTTTGACCTTCATTTTGTTCTAGCATGAAGCCTTGTCAGGATTCCAGTGCACAACACAGGTTCCTTCCAGCTCTGTACTGAAGGTGCTTCAAGACTATTATAGCCTGTGCTATTCCAGTCATAGACCTAGGAGAACCATCTCCCAAAACCATTTTCCTAGTGGACTCCAAAATTCCCTCGCTGGCCTGCTAAATGCACCCTTGGCCTCAATAAGAGAAGAAACCTACTCTGTCAAGCTCTCCACCTGGTCTCCATTTCTCGGGACACTGGAGTATTGCGGAGGAAGTGGTGGGATAAGGAATGCATCTTTGCAGGATATAAACTTTTCTCTCTGGCTCAAAATCAAATTGAGAGGTCAACCCAACCGCAAACGTATTTAATGAAAATTAAGGCTGAGACTAACACTTTGGAGGAGGTTTTATGCAGCGGAAGATGACATCAATGTTCTTTCCTCACGAGCCAAGTTCTCCAGCACTAAGAATATTCTCTCATCTGCACTTAATCTCTAGTCTAGGCTACAGGCTATCCTAAAGCATGACTTGGACAGCCTTGGTATGCGACCTCCAAATTGTGGCCCTACTTCTGAATGTCTACAGCAACACACAAACTTCGTGCTGCAACTCTATTTGCTACGTGGCCTTTATGTTTACAGGCCCCACCTCTCACTGAATGCTAGCAAGACTTTTCAAATGACATGCAAGAGCCCTCACCTGGAAGCGTTATATGCACAAATGAGAACGAAGGAGAAGGGAGGGAAACATCAAGCCTCTATAGACACCTTAGGAATTATGGGTATAGTTTGTTGCATTTTAATAAATTAGTGGGATATTCGCTACTGGAATGAATCTAAGAATATACAACGTGCTCACGCAACTAAAAGCTAATATAGAAAAAAAAAAAGTAATGCAATGATTTGCATTTTGAACTATGAAATTTATTTGAAAATCTCATTTTAAGTCTTTCTGTAGATTAATCCCATGTGTGCTTTTTTGCAACAAATCTAAGTAGGCAGCTTTACAATGAAATATTGTTACTTTTTAAAAATCAGTGAAATTAGACAGAGAAGCACAACTACTTTTGTACACAAGGTCAGTGATAAGTAAAGTTTAGGTTCATAAAATAATCAGGCCACAGGCAATGAAAATTACCAGCAGCTGGTCTGGGCTGCCTTGGGATTCCAGGGACGGCAAGTTTGCCAATCTGCAAGTCATCACATGTAGCTAAGATTGTCACGACAAGCTTTTAGTGAAACACTGGACAGCGTGAACCTTTCTTAAGAAGTTATCTACTCAGTCTGTAATTTTGTCTTGTGCATGTAATGTTTTGTTGCTGTTGTTGATGGTGATTTAAAGAAAATAAACTCACCAGGATAGGAGGTAACTAGCTGTGTATGTCAGCTATTTTTCTAAATGGTAAAGACAGCAAGAACAGCCACTCCTTTCGGCCATTTTAACTCAGATTGTAGTTGAAAAGAAAATAATCACAATTGTAGAATTTTTGCTCATCCTTCACTCATAAATCAAAGCATAACAATTTCCACAAATTCTTATTTCTGCAGAGGATCTGAAACTGGCACATTAATGTGTTTTCCAAATAGCTCTGCAAATATGTTAAGTAACCGCAATATAAAGAATGAACATGTGTTATTACCAGAGTTTAGTAAGAATTAGGACCTTATTGTGGTATGACACAGAGAAATTGATACTGAGAGCCTTATTAGCCCACACAGCTGACAGCAAAATATCTGAATATGGTTTTTTGTACACACACAGTCCTTCTGAGAACATTACTACTGCTTAGGATCAAATTTAAACATCACAGAAGTGAAATGTCCTCCTTTTTAAAGCAAGACAAACCAAAGAATTTCTCCTTCCCCTTCCCTAAATGCAGTGACTTGAGCAAGAGACCTGTGCAGAAAGCTGGGAATTGAAACAGGACTGGCCAAGACAAAAAACAGTGCCAGGAAGACAAAATGGTTTTTTCACCAATTTTTTGCATGCCACATTGACAAAAGATGAAGAAATACCAACAGAGACAAGAATCCTGAAAATCTTGGGGACTTATACCAATAGCTCTAGTGCTTGGTAACTAAAGTACACACAGAGGTGTGCGCACAGTCACAAGGAATGATGCTGACTTGGCAACGCTTCTTTCACTTGAGATTCACAGGATGGAAATTGTTCTGAGTCTTGCACAGAAAAATTACCATAAGAAAGTGAATTCCCTCTCAATTAAAAACAAAAAAAATCAACCTCACAACTAAGATACATTCTTTCAGTGTCCTAGGTTTTAATTCACCACGTTAATTTTTATTTCAGGGCATGGCATTAAGGCTTTTCCTTAAAATGCCAATCTGCTTTTTGATCTTTACTACTGACATGAAATAGAAGAGCTGTACATTATATAAATCTTGAAGCTTTGCTTAGCTTGAAACTGGTAAAGAGAGAAAGAGAAAACAAAGCCATCTGCATAAATCCTTCCAAACCAAAAGGCATTCCCCTTACCCTATCATTCATTTCTGCACATCTTGTTTGAATTATCATCTGAAGTTTGTCTTGCTCCATCTCCAGAACAAGTCAAATAGTAGAGCGTAAAGATATGGCTACATGAATAAAACCATATGATCTACTTGGTCACTGTTAACTTAAAAATAGGCTTACACAGAAAAATATTATCTGGCAATTGACATGTTACTTTGATCCCTTTCTTTCTGTATCCTGTCACATGCATTCAATCCAGCAGCTACTGGAAGCATTGGCATGCACCTTCAATGTGATGAGAACCAACAAGCCAAGGGAATCGCTGCACTTTTACAAAGTTGAGATATTCAATTCAAATGAGGCAGTATCATGTTACAGGAAGGAAAAGTTAAATTTCAAGACAAAGAGGAAGAACTGTGGTACTAGGCACTATAAAATGCAGCAAGTCTGAACAGGTGGTACAGCAATAGTTTAACAGATTCATGGGCTCAGATGTTCCCGTGCAGAAAAACTGATCTACAGTAGAATTCCTGAAATGGAAAAGTCTCCCTGGTCTCTACCCTTCTGTTTCTGAATCATGACATGAGATTTAAAACAGTGTATACGATACAAAAAAAAAAAAGTTAGGATGGATCTTAGTTACCTTATTTTAAATTTTGCCTTTTTTCATGCAAAAAGTAAAATTAACTATTTTGAGATCAAAAATCAATTTTAAGGGGTTTTATATATTTATTGGTAGCATATCTCAATTAATCTATTATGTACCGCCAATGATACAACTTCAAAGTGGAGATATTGGGCCTGAATTAATGAGAAAGAACTGAAGTCTGATCTACTGCTCATCACGTGAATGATGCAGGGAATAGTTATTTTAGAGAAAGATACTCACCGTTTCAGAATGGTTTCACTTTGCATATGCCTTCTGCAGAAGTATTTATTATGAAGGCAAACAAGGAGAAACAAACATACTTCTCTCCTGCCTCACGACTTTCCTTCTAACCTGTGCCCCAACAGCCATTACAGTGATGGCACAAAGACATCAGAAGGCAAGGAGGAGAAATGCCAGGAAGAGAAGCTACGTCCTACCCCAAGCTAATCAAGGACTGAAACACTCTTAGGGAATCAAAGGGGAAAAAACTGAATCTTGGTCTTCCATGAATTACTCAAACAACTTAATGCTTGTGCTCGTAGAAAAAAGGAAGAAACAGGATTTTCACTGCTGCTGTGCACTTTGGTGGCACATCCAGTCACGGGGTATGACCTCCAAGAGGCTACAGCCTTTCACTGGCTTCTTATTCACCTACTGCTGATAGCTTACCCCAGGAAAATCTCTGAGAGCAGAACCTCAGGAAAAGTGCAATGTGTTGCAGTATCACGTGGTTTGGATGCTCTGCTAAGAAACTGATGCCTAAAGATTTTTAGCTTTTTCATATATTTGTAGCTTTGTAGATTTTTAAAATATAGTTATATGGTTTTCAGCACTTTCTCACCCTTTCTCACACTTTGGAAACACCCTTTCTAACACATTCTTGAAATTCTGTTTAGTCTTACTCTCAAGAAGAGAATTTCTAACGTGGACATTTTGTTTTACACCAGCACCTGAGAGACATAACAAGATAGAGGGCAAAGAACCCCCTAGAGCAGAGCCAAGGGTGGGTTGCTGGGGCAACTGGTCCCTTACTGGATGTACCTGCTAGATATACTAATTAATTAACCTTTCAAAAATCATAGAAATCCTCTACCATGTGTGCACATTCCTATATTTTGCGCACCTGAAAACTCTCATTAAAGAATTACTTTTAATATTACCACTTCAGTATTGTTTGCAAAGGTTTTTCTTCCGATTCCAGGCAACAAAACCCCACAGATGTAGTCAAAGCGCATTGCCTCAAATCCAAAGACATCCTTCCTGTTATTGCATTAGTAACATAGTGCATACTAAACATATCACTACCTAAAAATTTGCCACTTTTTGAAATAACTTCCAAATGATCATTAAATCCTATGGTGTTGGCTGTTTGTTTTACTCCTGGAAAAAACAGGTAATAGCAGGAGAACCAGAATTAGTGAGCTGGACAAGACATAGAGACAATTTGCAGTGGCCAGAACTTTACACAAAATTAATTTCTTTCACAAACGCATATGCTCACAGAAATGATTGATTTTACTTCCCATGGTATTGAAAAAATGAGGCAGAGTAAGGAAATTTTTTCTTGAGAAGTCATTTGACAGTTGAAATGAAAGGGAAGTGGGGGGAGATGAGATGCCTGAGGCCTACAGGAATTTATAATGGTAACAGTGAGGCAAAATCTTGCTAGTTGAAAATAAAATCTGGAGGGAGGAGTGAAAATGTTAGATTGGTTCAGAGATGTGTAAGGATAATCTTGGGCTCTTTGTCTAAGAATGCCATCCAGTTTTGACCACAGGTTTCTTTTCTGCTCCCCGTTGTGCATGAGAAGGAACTTTATAGACATTCAACAGCCTCATTCAACAGACTGCCCAGAGGCAACACCGAAAACGTTCACACCAGTGTGCTGTAACTGCTTGCAGGATCGATGCTTAAAACATATTTTATTATATAACCCTTCTTCTATGACCTCAATTATGAATAGAAAAACACTATTAAAAAGAACCTGGGGTTAACATAATTAAAGTATTTTGGTAGATTTTAAAAGATTTTAAGATTACAACAGTCTTTATTTTCAAAAATTCCCTAATATAGCCATTATGCAATTTGCAGTAGAAACAGGATATAATTATGACTGCTTAGTTTCAGTTGTAGGTGCATACTAGTTTTCTTTTTTCCCCATCAGGATGAAATTTCTTTAAACAAAGCAATTACTGTACCTATGAAAAATGTATTTCATGGAAACTGTATTAAATGAAGAATTAATTGTCCTTTTTATGGTATATGCTTCCAATAATACAAGTTACTCTGGCACTTCCCACCCTTCATACTCAAGGTGAAAGGAATTGACTCCAATAACTTATGCTTTTTTCCTACTTCTGGTACTTACAATCTCAAAGTTGAAGTACCCCCAATTAAAACTTAATTGTAAAGAATTTTTCACTCACTAAGTTGGGAATAAAAGCTTTTTTATTATGAACAATTTTTAACATTATCTTTTCAGATAAAGGAATTATTTGTATGTATTATTATATGAGTGTCTTCTCACTCGTGCTAGTAATATTTGGATGTTTTTTTCGCTATTTTTTAAAAAGCTCAAACATTCCCACAACAGCTGCTTTCCTCAGTAACAGGTAACCAGCAGTATCCACATTAAACAAACTTTCAAATATGAGAATACTGAGAAGTCTCTCTCCATTAGACTGCACCAGTCTAAAAGCCTTGGCTGTACGCTGCAGTGCCAGGCAATACAGCAGCCTCGAGAGCCATCACCTCTAAAGACCCAGACTGACACACTCAGAGGCACAAACAAGGGCTATGCAGATTCCAACAAACACCAAGCAAAATTCACAGTCATGTTTATTAACTTAAAGCTATAAAACCTGCATCTAAGTAGCAGTATAAGCAATATTAACCACTGTGGCTAACCACTGCATTTCAATGCAATACAAAATATAAAGGTGTCTTGACCCATATCTACAAAGGAAATACCTCTAGAAAGTACTGGAGGATGTTGGCCCAAGTGCTCATTTGCAACTACTCCTGACAGATCACAGCCAGTATTCCATTCTTGTAGTAGCACCATTGAACCCCTTGCAGACAAACCTCTCCCGTATTTATAGGACGGAAACAGATTAACTGCATCTGCTTTGGCTGTAGTGTGTCTTTTATTGATTCCAATTCTGACTTCTAAGAAACCAAACCCGAAGAAAGCAGGGAACAGCCATCAATACTGGGGACGGCACTAAGGCTACACTAAACTTTGTCTGAGAAAGGGATTTGTGGCAATTCAGTGAGTGTCTGATGGAAGTGTTTGATGTAGCAGTAACAAACCATTATGACCCATAATTTATATTTTGTCCACCAGTTTTAAAAGGAATGTTATCTGTCTACATGAGGATCACACACTATGGAAGCAGCATCTGTGTGTAGTTACTGAAAGCTGCAATGGCAGTAAATCTCCAGCAGAGAAAGAGATGGAGCCTTACAGATTCAGACATCCACAATCTGAGGGCTGTCTCAGAACTTCAGAGCTCAAACAGTATTGCCATAATAATATGCCTGAGAAAATAACCAGGGATAGAAGGGAAATGGAAACAAGAGTATGCTTCAAGTTGTAAACAGAGACTCCAGTACCCTTCCCTCTCTACTATCTGTTTTACTGATACTTTATCCTCCCAGCTATCAAGCCAGACAACCCAGATTTATGTTTTGTTTTAGCTCATAATAGCCACCATACAACAGGGCAATGGGCAGAGCATAAAGCACACCCATTTAATCTTTCTACCACAACATATATTTAGTGTACATCTTATCATACAATTTTGGCAGTCCCTGAGAATCAGATGTCCCTGTTTTCCCAGGCTCCACGAGACCGTATGGCCCACACAGAACATATTGAATATACAAACTTGCAGAGGAAGATTGTTTTAAGGTCTGTAACTCACAGCGGGAACTGAGCTAAGTTCAGTCCCACTTGGAAGCCATAAAAGCATGGGTTTAAAAAAAGCGTAGCAGTATCTGGTGTTTGATATCTAACAGTATGCAACATGTTTATGACATGTATTAGGCTACAAAATCTGAGTTCATGGTCTGGGACAACAAAGCAGAACTCAGCTCTGGCATATGTAGTGGGAAATAGAAAGGCATGTCTTGCAGTGTAATTGTAATGGATATTGCTGCTCCCTCAAGAGCTTGAGTTGCACAGAGCAGGTGGTTCAACGAAAGATGCTAGCACTTTGGAAAAAATTAAAATACACTTAAAAGAGCAACTAAATAGCAGCCGGTTCAAGCACAAGTCAATTCAGATTCAGTTTTACTACACAAACAAAACAGTTCAGTTCTCCAGAATTATTTTTCAGAAATGACAGGGTAAGAAAGTTTGGACAAAATATGTAGTAACTAAAACTGTCTCTGTCACACAGAACTCAGTTTAAAGGGTACCGAAATAATGAAATCTAGATGAGGTATCATTTTCACACTACTTTAAAAGTAGTCTGATTCCAAACTGGACGATTAAGTCCCATTGTCTTAAAACAAGTCCCGTGCTCAAGTATGTGGTCTTAAAACAGCTTTTCCCTAATTGAAAAAAAAAACCAAAACCCTTCCCCTCTTCTCTCACATTAAGTAAAATAACCACAGAAGCAAAAAGAGAAAACGCCCAAGTATATGATGGAAAGAGGGAAACATACCAACATGCACAACAGCAGACCAAGCCTACACATTGGAAAAATAAAAAAGTTTTATACATTAAATGAGATCAACAGAACTAAGTGTTAAAAAGGGTCATGGCTAATTTCAAAATATGCTTTAAAGAGTCAGACTGTCTCCAGGAAGAATAAGAGTTACTTGCCAAGTAGGAAATCATGTCAATACTGGCTATTCTTAATCATCACAGTCTCATGTAGTGGAGAAAATGTAGTCATTTCACCAAGTGAACACCACTTCTTACTTTCATACTTCGAAGTATTCTTCCCCCACACGCCCACTGACACTTTTTTGCTACAGCAAACATTACAGAAAGTCAAACAGTGGATTCTGTGTTTTTAAGAGTTTGCTGGTTTTTGCTTTTGTTTCGCTTTTTCCCATTTTTAAAATGAAGTAGAATTAGAAAGAAAAATTTTGCATGACCCATGAGAGAGTTTGAATCAACTCAGCCTATCCTGAACTAAATCTTGGGTTAATCTTCCAGGCTTACAGGGTAACGAGCTTGTATGTCATCCTCCAGACAGCAAAAATAAAAAAGCAAGCTGGTATTCCATGTATGAAAAGCAATAATCTCATAACGAGTATTTTCCGAGGAGTGCATTTCTATAACGCAACTAACTGGAACTTTAAACCTCAGTACACCTGATCAAAAAACCCACTATGATGTAAAATAAGCCAAAAATTCCCAGAACAGCAGAACAGGAAAAACAGGAAAACAGGAAAAAGGGTTTCAAATGAAGAATTACACTGCTTGTACAGTGCTCATTTAGGATGAGAAGACAGCCTGGCAAACATCCTGAAAAAGGGGCACTGCAACTGCACAAAACCTCGCCATCTTTCCCTTCCAAGGAGCACGCTCCATGGGTCACTGTCCTTCCAGAGGAAAAGTAATCTGAGCTACCTCCACCGAATTCTTCGAAGCGCTTAGGTGAGTGGGAGAATAACGAGCAACTCTCAGGCTGCTCTTTGCCATAACACAGCCTGAGACACCAGCAGTCCTTTACCATAACACAGCCTGAGACACCAGCAGCCCTTCCCTTCCTCCATGCTGGAGTAGCCTGGAGGTTTCAGTACCGCCACCAGTCGATAACTGAAAAGCTGAGGCTCTGTTACTTAGAAAAGTACTTTTAAAATGGTTTAACTTCTTAATTGCCTTCAAGTTTTAGGTTATATAGGGCTCGTAAGCAAGATTTTTGAAGATATATATTGTGGTTGAAAAACTTCTGAAGTTCCGTAAAAAATTTGCTTATATACTGAACTATTATCAGATAGAATTCTTTTCAATCAAAAGTGAAATCTTTCTCCACTCACTTGTGCGAAGTACAATAAACCAGAAAACTAAGCCAAGACAAATCATCTTGTTTTGCATGAGATTTAGCTAAAACATAAAAAGCTAAAACCTCATTCCCCAAGTATTTGAGCAGTGCAGCTGAAGGGCTGCTTGTGCCCTATGCAGAAGCGATTAAAAATTTAATTAAATTTTAATTCAACTGTTTTTCCAAAACAGGTGTTATGATAGTGTCATATCCCATGAAGCAGAACAGAGTGCATCCATAAGCATGCCATTTTGGTAGAATATATATTGTGCAAACCAACATCAGTTGTACCTGAAAAATAACCACACTTACCTGTTAATGTAACTTAGAGCAACATAGGTTGGCTGCTGAAGTTCTTGTTTCTCTAATACACGTGGGTCTGTATCTGGAATGAAAAAATACATACACAGAATTGAGCTTTCTGTATTTACACTGAAATTAGGGGACTGAAAGCTGCAAAGTAACGTAAGCGGACACAAGAGATACGAAATAGCTCAGCCTAGTGTATCCTCAGAGTGCACTTAGCAAAGCTCAACCACTTGCTCATTCATTCATAAACACAGTATTGCATTACTTTACACAAGAATTTGAAACATCAACAGTGATGTAATTTCCAACTGTCACACAAGCTTTCACAATCCCCCTCATAAATATTAGTTTTCACTGCTTTCCATGATTTATAGTGTTAAATGGATCAAGCTTTCTTCTTTTTTAATGTAGCTATTTCTAAATATGGTTGACACATTTTAAGATGTTCCAAGAGTGATTAGATCTCTTCTGGGCCTAGAGACTTTTCTTCTGCATGTCTGAGTTTTGTTCTCTCCCTTCTCTACAGCTTATTTTCTGAAGCTCTGAATCAGAAAAGTCATTCAAAAATGCTCTTGAAGCAAAATGCTTGCCAAGCAGAGCATTGCCCACCAAAAGCCCTGAAGCATACACATCCAAATTCCCCCGAGTGCTAACTTTCTCACTCAAATGAAAAAATATGTTTTCAATCACTGTTTCCATTGTCCTTTGCAGTTAAGTTGTGCTTTTATCTAACAAAGGGGTTTTGGTTTAAATTTCTGAAACCAAAGCCTAGGGAGTATGTCCATAGTTTAGACAGTTTTCTTATACCAAACCCCAGGATTATATTCAAGTTTCAAATACAACTTTGCCCTGCCTAGTTGAGAGGCACCTTTAGGAGCTGAGCATAAACAAAAAGTCTTCAAAAGTTCCCAACGGAAAGTGTGCATCCTGCCTGTGCAGATTACTGCATAGTCATTAAAAACATGTTTTATGCATTACTTTAAAAGCAATTCTGGGTGTAACTTCTGCATTTTAACTATCAAGAATAAAAACTGCCTTTACCAAATGGCTCCCCACAGCACTGCTGCTATCCATCTTTTATTTCTGAGAACCATCTACTTGGTGTTTGGCGAGGCGGGGAAGGGTGTGGGGCACTCTAAGCAAACTCTGTATTTTGGATTGTTCTTGCTTCCTCCTACTGCTTTAAGCATTGTTAATGTTTAAAAACTCATGATCTTGATAAGCACATTAGTTTGACTTGATCAGTTGCTTTTGGTGGGTTTTGTGGGGTTTAAAACGTGATACAATTATTTTGAAATCTGTCTCTGCCGCAGTGCCTTAAGGAAGATTTTAAACTGAACTGAATAGGGACTGTGCTCGAGGGTTGGTGCATTTGTCAGGCCACTGCTGAAGCAGATAATGTCTTTATTCAGGAAGAAGGGAATCCCTTGTCTGCCTCTCAAAGCTCAGACTGATCCTAATCTTTCTCCTTACATTTGCTCCTGCACAGCTTAGGCTGCAGGATTTGCTAACATGCCTTTCTCAATATGTCCCTAAAGAGATAAATAACTCTAAGAAAGTTCAGAGAAGATGGATAAAAGTACAAGTGCCAATCCAATCAGCAACCCCAAGCCTGTTATTCTTAAGAGGAACAGATCTTGCTGGTGCCTGGGGAAATTCTGCAGTAATTGCCAGCACATCACACTCCATATGAAGCTAACCAAAGACAGCAAAGCATCAGCTATCCTCCATGCTGTCTAATTCACTTCTCTGAGGAAGTTAGGTTCACACAACACATAAAGATCTTTTACTTGCCTTTGTTTCTATAAACCCACCATCATTTAGCAGGCCAAGCATACAACAACTGTCACGGTGAGCTCTCTTAGATTTACACCTCAGTGGTGCGTGGCCTGCCATGAAACTGTCTCAATCCAGAATGTCTCCAGGGCATTAATCCCAGCCAGGACTATCTGAGAACTGCCTCAACCCAAGTTCAGGCATCTGTGGCTAAATGACTGTGTCTTTGCTAATCCAGTTCTTAAATGGATTAACCTCCACCTATAAACAACAGTTTCTGTGACTGAAGGAGACAAAATCAGAGCTGGTTTACATCAGAGTGCTGCAAATTATGTGTGGGAGAGGACAAGGAAAGGCTCTAATGGAGAGCCCACCACCCTTTTTCACAGCTCGCCAGCAGCTCACCATAACACCAGCTGAAGATGAAAATACAAAGACAAAAACCAAAAGCCCCATAACTTTTGCAGGAGTGTGTTATCAAAGCACAGAGCAATTTGCCTGCTGGCACCTGGAGAAAGCAGACTCCTGTCTCCCAGTAGGTGCTGCCTGACACACAAGGAACACAATGCAGATTCTATTCAATCTATCTATCCCTTCCCCCTCCACATATCAGACTTCACATGTTTTTCCAAGTCAATTATGCTGTATATACCAATTTCACAAAATAATCCAAGCCGTGGTAAAAAATCTTGTAGGAATTCAGCACTCCAAATGCTTGACACATTTTTATTCCTCTTGCAACCAGCTGCTGGGTTGCCAGTCATAAGAATGCTGCATTCACTTCTGCACTGCAGCAGGTACTACCCAGAACACTGCTGGGTATTATTTCTCTTCCTCAGCTACAATATAAAAAAAAACCTGCAGAAACTTGTTCTGGGGCCACAGCAAGACCCTCAGAGAAGGGCAGAAAAGAGGAGAAAAACCAGACCAGCTGTGCCACAGGTGGCAGCAGCCATGGGGCCCTGGCACAGTCCTTCCTCAGTTGGGGGCCATGAGGGCCACACTGGCAGCCCCTCTGCCTCCACGTAAAACCTGCAATGCTGTGCTAGCCAGGCACATGCACATTTGGCCCACCACTGCCAGCTTTTTTCTCACTGTCTAAAAATCCCACCAGTCCACTCCTTTCTGCTTCCTTTCCCCCTTCCTCTGCCCAGCCTCAGACGGTGCCTCTCCTCTCTTCTGCCCTTTCCTAACTCCAATTCTTCCTATACATCCTGCGCTCCATCGCTCTCTCCTGCTCTCACTGTTATGCTCCCCTCTCAAAATGTCCCAACATAAGAACAAGTTGAAACTTACATGGAGATGTGTATAACCGCTTGTTCACTCTTGTACCACAAGACTCAACATAGATGCAATGCATTCCCTGGACTGCCCTCTTCCCTTCTGCCCCTGCCTGCCCACCCCCCGACCCCCCCTTTACTGTATTTCACTTCCAATTTAGGCAGTCTCTGCTTACATTCCTGATTTTAGTTAGCACACTTTTGAGCACAGAGTGAATATACATTGTTAACAACTATGAAAAGATCACAACCCTCTCAGACTTGATACAAAAAAATGTCAGTAATTAGCTTTTTTTTTTTCTTTTTTTTTTAAGGAATAGCAAGTACAGCTACAGCGAGATTAAATAGCAGTATTCCCTGATGCTGAACCTTCAAGCCTGGACTTCCAGCATTCTGCTTTTCTCACGCCTAAGCACATTCATACAGACACTAGTGATGTTTTCTAATACCACACGTGCTGCCCAAAGCATGACTGAACACGTGCTGCCCCACTGACCAGGGTGTTATGCATCAGCCAAGGCTCTCACTTAATCTGACTCGGGAACAAGGAGCAGGGGAGACAAAAATCTGTTGTCAATCTCACAAAAATGGCCCTGTATAACGTTACATGTTTAGTCAATGTTTCTTCAAACTTGCATAGACTGGTCAAAGTCAGCCAAAAGTAGCCTAAATAGTTTCCAAACACACACCTATAATGGATTAAACACTCACAGATGACAAATTTTTTCTTGAAAATCTTTAAGCAATATAACCTAAGGCTGATCTGAATTCCCTTTCTTGTAAGAAAAATATCCAACACACACACAAAAACGACTCCAGAGCTCGAGGGGACTGGTTGATTAACATTACTTTAACTAGTTACCCTCACTTCTTGAATTAACAAGGGCTATCCAAGACTCACTACTTCATTGGTTTTGCAGTAACACTTTAAATCCAGTAGAACAAATTGCCACCCACTGTACATCAACTGCCTTCATTACTTGTCTCTTCTTATAAACATTATGTGCCACTGATTTCATTCCACAGTGGGAAGAATTACTTTCTGTAATCATGTGGGCGTTTTTTTAGCTACGTCCTCCTCATTTACTATGGTGCTAGATTTTGAAAACCCTCCTTTTTTTTTTTGTTTTCCTTCAATGAAATGTTATTAAAATAAAATTTTTATCTTATATGAACTACCCCAGAATTTTGTTCTGCATCCCACCACCACCTCACTATTAAAACACTGAAGTGTGGATGCCAACATCCATAAGAGAGAGTTACTCAGTCATCTACAGGATTAGACCCCTCCAATTTCTCACATCCACAACCTGTTTCATACTGGACAACTGGACAAGTAGTATGAGCGTATAATTAAGGCTGAGAGACCATAAATTGCACGGCATCTGTGAACTGTTCACACAAAACCAGGCATTTTATGTGGAGTACGTTCTAACAAAATTAATCACTGACTACTGAAGCATGCTACGATTACTAAATCACCTCACTACGCAGGAACAACTTGCAGCTTGAAAGCACTGCAAAATCCTAACCTGGCAAAGTATTTTAAAGAGAGCAAGTAATAAAAAAAGGCACACAGATCCTGTATAAGCACAATCTTCAATAATATAACTTGGTTCCACATTAATATTTCTGCACAAAAATACATGCCACATCTTCACTGTATATAATAAAGCAATACGTTTTTGCCCTACAAGAGACAAGAAAGTTATCAGAAGCAACTTCACTTTCATAAGAGCCCTGATTTTAAATCACTGTGAAAAATCACTTTTCACCTTACAAAATGCTAACAAATTCCAGTGGCATTATTTTACAACCACAAGCTTTCTTCTTAGGGGGACCAGGAAAGGTCTCTACCACTAGCAAAGGGGTAAAGATAGTCTCAGAAGAAAAATAATGACCTAAAGGAGGTAAAACTTATACTGCTCTTCAACATCTTGAATATGAACTGGCCAGTCCTGTTTTTACCCCTCCTTACCACCATTTAACAAGCGGAGGTTGAGGTCAAGATTGACAGAAGTCCAGGCGCCTAAAGGAGGACACATGAATCCCTGCTCACTTGCAAATGCAGTGACTGGATTGTCAAAATTTTTGGTAGCTGTAATCCTCCAACAGATTTCACAGGCCAGCAACCTGAGTAGCTTCTTTATGGCTGATAATTATCCTTTTATCTGTCTTTGTCATAGGGGATACTATGCTAATTGTGTGTTGGCGATTTTTAGGGAATAAATTTCAGCCTGACAAATGAGGTCTCTCAGCGTGCTCCAGTGAGCCTCTGGTGAGGTGAGAAGTGCAAGACAGTTCACTGATGTTGCAGAAACACTTTTTGGAGGGAAGAGTTTAGAGATGCCCATATCTTAAAAAGACGTAGGTTTGAAAAACACGTCTTCTGTAAGCCATACCAATCTTACACCAAATAGTTTCAAGAAAAGCAAAAAAGGCAAAACTTCCCTTGCCAAGCCAAGGGTGTTATTTCCGTTTCTGTTTAATCTCTGAAAGAGTAACAAAATGCCTTTAATGTTATGAGAATAATGGCCCTGCAAAGGATTTTAAAAGTATTAAAGTACATATCTGCAAGGACCAAGGACTTACAATAGGATCTCTCTCTCGAGTCACTTGGAGATGTTTATGATAATCTCACCTTTTTGTGCAAGATCACACTGGGGGTAAACTGCCAACACAGAGGTCCCCCAGACTCAAACCTGACTCTGCCAGAACATCCACACACACGTTCTGCTCGCCCACCAGCAGGTTTGCAGAGTGCCTGTCTTGTATTTCACTTGGCCTTGAAACTGGCTGATATAAGTCAGCTCAGCTAGTTAATTAAAACCTACACTTCCCCTGAAACTAGCTCGCTTCACTAATGATGCCAAGGCAAATATTTCTGTTGGCTTCCCCAAAAGTCTGCAATTGTTCCTATGTGGATGTAGCTTAAAAAGCCAGAAACAGATAAATTCAATGTTACTGGAAATTGCTCCCCATCTAAAACCTCCATTACAAGGAAACCATTATGAATTTCATAGTATCGATTCCAAATGCAGCGTTATTTGGGTCTTCTTATAAATAAAAAGGAAAAAAAAAATCACAGACAACTGTGATTTTACAGATATTAACACAGTCCCTTAATTGTATCTTTAATTTAAAAAAATCTCATCTTCAAAAAGGAGATTATGCTCTTCCCTTCAAAGACAGAACACTGGAGGATAAATACGATTCTGCGAGAGTTTTAAATCTAGAATTCAAGAACATCTTTAATATTTAAGCATAAATTTAAGTTCTTTCCAAGATCAAGGTGTCAAATGCCACGGAGATGGACTTACCAAAATGTGTGAAACAGATCAGATACCAAACTTTCACATTTCCACAATAAGCTCTCATAGATGACTTAGCTCTCTAAATAGATGACTATGAAAGCTACATTCAGGCAAGTACAAACAAGAAAACACTGTACTTATGTCAACTTTCAGAGTTTCAGTGAACGCTAGAGGCTCTAGAATACGTTTTAGTACAAATTTCTGCCTGCTCGGTCTATCTCAGGGTTGCAAAAATTTCTCAGCTGCAAACAGCTTATTTCCTCCATCAAATTGTACTTAAGTGCATGAAGCCATGAAAAAAGAAACCCTTGAAGACACAGGTCATTTAAGTATGACAAGAAGGTCATGAAACTGCTGCATTTTTGGCCTGCTGGGGGACAGCTCTGTCAGGCTGGCACTCTGCTGCTGCTCAAACCAGGCCTGTGGACTTCCCACACAGCAACTGAGTGATTGCAATTGCTGCATTGCAGCAGGAGAATAACAAAGACAAGGCAAAGTCCAAAGACAAGGCAAACCATCAGAAGACACAGCCCAAAAGCTGAACTACTGTGGACTTCTCCTCAAGCCTTCAAGCACGAAAAGGTTATCATTAATCTTAATAACTGCAAATTACAAATTACGCACGTAGACAAGTGGTTAGCAAAAGGAAATGTCAAACACAAGGTTTATTTAAATGGAGGCTGCCCCTGTTAAAAAACCCAACAAGTATAAATTGGGAATGTACACACAGGCAGCTGGAAGGCAAAGCAGCAGCTGCTGACTTAACAGCCTGGATTAGCACACACTGGCCTCTTCATGTTGGTGCACCTCCCAAGGAAGTGAGGCATTCCTTGTGGAGTTCCCAAGGAAAATGGTAATTTGTAAAAACTGCCTCTTCATTGGAAAGACACCATGATCCCAGGGACAGCACTCCAGCATTTTAGCTTCACTGTGTTTTGATGAATGCAGAACCTCTAAGATGCAATCAGAGGAAATCACTACAAGAGGGACCATATAAAAAGGGGGGTCAGAGAAGTTCAAAAGCAGACAACTGCTGAAAACTAAAGCACAAAACCCTCCAAAAACACCACAACCAACAGCATCCATTCACTAACTCAGACTAACATAAATGAAATTCCATTTTGTAACACAATCTCTGAGAGGCACAAGAACTCAGAGCTTTGTCATGTGAGGAAATGGTATCTTGCTGGGTGATAAAATAATGTATGGTATTTCAGATAACCGACACAAAACCACATCTGTGCTTTGATCTTACAGCAGAATAGAACTGTTTATATAACACTATTTTGGAGCAATCCTGTTTCATCCTTGCAAGCTGCCACTATTTAATTCAGGCTGTTAACTTTTAAAAGTAATGGCCATCCCTTATCTTGTCCAGCCAAACAGGGTTCTGATTACAGCTTCGCATGTACTAATTTAATGCACAGTTACTAAAAGTATTTTAGCAACACAACTGAGATG
Source organism: Mohoua ochrocephala (assembly GCA_013398855.1). NCBI lineage: Eukaryota > Metazoa > Chordata > Aves > Passeriformes > Acanthizidae > Mohoua > Mohoua ochrocephala. Next base: position 114,359 of record VZTA01007262.1, on the reverse strand, counting down.
ATCATTTGACATTTTCCATTTTTAATTTAAAAACCAAATATCCAAGTAAACAAACACAAGGACTTGCAAACCTGAAAAATATCTTTCACAGAAAAAAAAAAATTGTGATATAACCATATGCAAGAAAAGATTATTTCAGATATGGACAATAGAAAAGAGAAAGAATGCATGGAGTCCAGTCAAGGATCCTGAGTCTTTAAAATCTTCTAATTTCTGCAATTAAGTTAATTATTGCACAATAGTAAGTGACTGCAGTGCTCCTCAGTTGCTGAAAGCAACCTTTGGATCTGCCATGCTGTCTTCAAATGGGCAATTAAAGTGAAAAATGAGAGTGTGCATAACTTTCCGGTACTATATATTATATACAAATAACACACAAGTAAGATGTGAAGTTTTCAAACCAAACACTTGATCAGCTTAGTCATGCCTTTATCTGTTTATTTGAACACACATTACTTTGCTACTCTTGAAATCCTTATTACAGATAATCTACTGCACTAAGAAGAGTTTTTCCCTTACCAGAAATTAAGAAAACTTTCCACTTCTCTGTCCCCAAAATAAAACATTCCAGGTGTGGGCTTTGCTGGTCCCTTTTAAAGTGGTGCTGACTGGAGATAGAGCCCAGCCCACGAGGGCCCTCTCAGACCTCTGGCACACCTGAACAACAGGCTGGCACCCACAGCCTGCAGTTGCCTCTGGCAAAAGGATTGGCACGCAATCGACCCATTTTTAAGTCATCTCCTGCTATGACCTTCTCTTCTGAAAACCCAACCAAATCTCCAGCAGCAACTACAAGACAGAGAGCTGTGCATGAGGGTATAACCCTAATTCTTTCAGAAAACAATATTGTGCACTGTTTTTTATTGTGATCGAAGACACCCTCAATCTCAGTAGCTCATGTCTCAGCATAAAAAGAGTAATGCTACAAATCATCTACTGAATTTCTATTCAAACAGAACATAATTGCTGGTAACTGGCTGAAAAGCAACAGATGCCAAAAAGATGTCTTTGTGATCTTTCAGATGTAATGAACTGCAAGAACACTTCATGTGCCATGATGCTTTTCCACTTATTATGCTAATTAGTTTTTATTTGAAACACACAATTATTGCTGCAACCAAATGCAATCATTAATGCATTTATTTGATAGGCAAAATATTCATGAATCAAATCAACAGGAAATAAGCAGTGCTGGAAAGGTCCCTTAGAGAAGGAAAAAACCTCCACGGCTGCTGCTATTTAATTTTACTTTTAAATATTCAGTTTTTAAGCATTTGAAATGTTAACATCTTGCTTGCAATTTCTAAGTGCAAATATACGTAATGAAGCTTGACATAGAGAAAAATGAGAATGCCATTTTCACAGAACTTAACAACATTTAATTCAAGTCAAATAACCTCATGATATGCCGCTGGAGAGTAAATAAAAGGTCCATTTGTACTTAACAGTCAAGCACAGAGGACATAACATATATCATTAGTAATCTCTAAAATTATCCCATTTCAGTAATTAAATGAGCATTTTTATTCCTCTCCACACTGTGATGTCTCTTTTGGCTGAGAGTTTTTAAAACTCGTGTACTGTGGAAAGGCATTCACCCAGATTGGGGAAGGTCCCCAAAATCAATTAAAAGAAAACTTAATGCACGATTTAAGGATATTATTCTATGCTGAAACAATGATGAAGCCACTTTCATGACCTGCAGCACTGCCCCCAAACGCACACCCCAGCACAATGGTCTCTTTAATCACTTTTGTAGGCCCCGATGATGCTCGGTGCTCTCCGCACCAGCGGGAACAGCACGGCTACCTAGGAAGAGCCCCCCAGCCAGGACACAGCAGGAGCCGATGAAAAGGACTTCTCTGGCTGGTGGAGTTGTATTGCCTCCCCAGATGACTCCCGATGACAACAAAATCCCTCTGCCTGCATGGCTGTGACTCCCTGGAGGTGACCTGGGACTGGGCTGCCGGTGGGGGGAAAGCGTTTGTCATTCCCTGCGCTGTCAGACTGGAGAGAGCGGAGGAAAAGGGGTGGAGGGTGCTTTCCAATGCAGAGCCAGCCCTGCATGCAGAATTTCTAGGTATTCAGTCAAAAACCTCCATTTCCAGCGTTCACACATTTCTCCCCTCTCTAAGGTCATACACATCATTACCCAGCACATCTGGAAGCGCAAAAAAAAAAAAAAAAAGAATGAAGAGCATTCATCCTGCAGTTAGCATTTTGCCAAAATTTTGAGGAAATAAATTTTTAGAGTTGATAATTGATTGATTGAGGGTTGAATTCTGTGGGTCTCTATTAAAACCCAGGCCTGGTTTGGGCAAATCCATTGGGAAGTTCGGCCTTTTTTTGGGCAAAACTTCGTAACTACTAGTAGAAGAACAATCTTTACATAAACCACAAGGCTCTGCTTTTTCAGTGTGAGGTGAGTACATGCTTAAGACCATATTTTAGGATAAACAGTTTAGCATAAGGGAAGCAGTTATTTCAAAACAGCTAGTTTTCCTACTAGGAAAATTGAAAATTTATAGGTTTGTGTTTGGCCTTCATATTAATATTACTCAAATACTCAAACCCTTGTTCTCATCTAGTTTTAATAATGAAAACCTGGCTAAACATTCAAAAATAAATAAAACCTACTATTACTTTAAATAAAACTTCAAAATATATATGTCTTGACAGTTCTGATGCTTGAGGGTTTCATTTCCCAAAGTAGTAATGATCTCCAGGAGTTAAAATAATATGATTATATCCCAACTCCATGACCAACTAAACCACAACTGAACTGCAGTGGCACATATTTCATTTGCAATGTCAGAGGATCTCCATTTCAGACTATCAACACAGCACTAAATTTCCAAGTGTCACTGGAAACAGGCCACCTCTAATTTTGGTTGGAAACACTAAAATGAACCTCTATAAGCAGCACAGCTAGTATTTTACCAGTTCAACCTCTTCGTCTTTACCAGGAATGAAAAAGGAAAGCTTTTTACTCTCAGTTATAGACTGTGTCTTTGCTACTCTGCAAACAGTGGTTGAGGGATTTTTTGGTTTATTTTAAGGTAGGATTGTATGAGAAGGAAACAAAACATATTTTTCCTGTGAGTCACTAAAATTACTATAAGCAGCTTATCTTCTGGGCTACTACTTTGCAGTCTTGTAAGAGACAGGACTCCTAATCTTTGCTTTCTGCTGATAGGAAAAGGGAGTGCACAAAACGAAGCCATTTCTTGTAAGGAAGAAGGAAATGGCATAATCACCTAGCGTTACTCAAAAGAAGCTCCAGAAGACAGCAACCATGCCAGGTGGAGCACGGACGGGAACCAGATGTGTAAGAACACCAGGTGCTCACACAACCTTTATTTCCTGAAACGTCTTCTTCCAAAATACATTTGGACATACTGTGTCTTACACAATTTTACTATTTTATTTCCCCAGGAATAATTTCACCACCAATATGCCTCATCCAAGACTATGAACAACTCCAGATTTGTCACCAGAGCTACATATGACACATCTAGCAACAAGCCTACCCTGCAGGGAACAGGAAACACACAAAAACACATATCACATAGCACTATATTTCCCAAAGGGAGCGAGGGTGTGGTGTGGGGATGTCCCTCTCTCTAACAGGAAGATATCGTCACTGAAAATAGTGCACAAATGTGAACCTAATACTCTGAGATGAAAAATCTATTTCTCTGCAAATGAACTGTCAGTAAACTTAAATAAAATAGTCATCCCCAAACAGCACCTTTTGGAAATCTGAGACTCAATTATTGGGACAACAGGGACTGGCATATGAGAAAATTTTTAAGTCCTGTTAACCATCGACCTTGAGCAACAAGACCATGTTGTTTGCCCTTAACAGTGGAGCAGAACCTCTGCAGTTTTGTACCTTTGATATCTGTTTTTGAAAGAGAATTTCAAATTATCTTGAGACCTAAGGAGGTGAAATAGATTATTTCATACACTGAAGTTAGTGAGTTGGTTCCAGTATCTCCAGCCACTGGGAAGCAAAGTGTAGCAAGGAGTTTGGTGCCCTCCATTGAATGACTCCTGGCTATCTCAGTCCAGCTCTTAGGACAGGATTTTGCAAAGCAGGGTATGAGGTGAAGCCTCACAGCTCCACTGAAAGTGGATCTTGCTGTGTGCTCTCTCACCTGAATGGTCTGAACCCATACAGCGCGAAGATAAAGCCGAGGTTTTACTCTCACGCAACCACTCATGAACTGAGGCTTACAGAGGGATGAGAGAAGGTATTTTCTGTCCCAGGAGATGCTGTGCAAGTTTATGGGTAAGAAAACTTCCAAGTTTTCAGTGCATTTTCCACTGCTGAGGGTGGATGCCACAGCCTCGGCCTGCCTCCACTTCCCTGACGGACAGTGTTTCACCTCCCCTGACAGGAGGGGTTTGGAGCCGCTTCTCACCATCTATGTTCTCCTCACAAGGCACCAGCAGCAGCCACGGTGTTCCCTCTGCCATTTCTGGCAGGCCTGTAGCCCCTTGGGTGCTCTCTGCCAGTGGTGATGGAAAGGGCGATAGGGAGGCACCATAACAGCAACAATATCAATAATCCATTCCTGCCAGGGGAAGCCAGAGCTGTCAGTCAGACCAAGCCACTGAGAGGAAACCAGAGTGGGACACTTGCCATGAAAGGTGGGGCACACATCCCTTTGGCTTCCCTGCTGAACACGCCAGGTTCGATGGTTCACCCTCACAGAAAGGCCGTGCAGCAGCCTCAGCCTTTATTGCCACTCAGTACCACCAAAACACCCCTTTTGGAACCTGCAACATCATCCACCGCCTAAATACCACCTGCATCACTCCCCTGTAGCCATTTCTTTCCAGTCACTTTTTTTTGGAAAGGCACTGAGAAAGATTTTTCTGTTTCTAGAGCTCTGATGTACAGAAAACACAAATCAGATTGGACTGAGCTAAGCCTTAATGTCTGAGAAACAAAACTTAAAGCAAGGGAAGAAATAAAACCAAAAGGTGGATGGTCAGTTTAAAATAGAAAAGAAATATAAATAAGTAAAAGAAAAAAAATAGATATACATAAGCTTAAAAATATTGACATTAAGCAGAGATTTAAGGAAATAGATGAGCTTAATAATCAAAGATGTTCTAAGACCATAAAATGTTCTTACACATTCTAGTTTTACATTATTATCCCAATCAAAACCATGCAGCATCCAACAAAACAAACAAAAAACCCCACAACCCCCCCCAAACAAGCAAATGAAAAACCCCCAAACCCCAACAACAGCAAAAAAATCCCCTTGAAAACAGAAAAAAAACCCAAAACAAACAAAAAAACCAAACAAAAAAAACCCCAACCACCCCATCCCCCCCAAATCCCCACCCAAACCAACCAAAAAAAAATTTCCTGATGTGAACACACAGGAAATACAGTAAGTTACCAATTCCTTCAAAATTTTTATACTATCTTTGCCCTCACATAGAATTTGAATATAGAATCATTAACCAAATAGTCACACCAATGAATGCAAAGACAGCTAACCATAAATTAAAAAAAAGTCCTTACAATTATGACAACAGGAAGACTATTCACTATAAAAGCTCACAAAAAATTACACGCCATTCTTTGGCTTCCACAGTTTTGCCTGACATTCATGTGAGCTGAAGTGTCTGTACTGCCTTGATGTTTGATGTAATAGAAAGCAACAGAAGGGCACTGCACTTTCTGCAGGTGAAAGTGGTGCTGCAGGTTCACACAAGTCAAGCTCAGGCAGGCTTCTCAGCAGAGAAAGCTCATTTTCTGCTCAAGAACATCTAAGAGGATCAAGCAATCTAATAAATGCACTGGTAAAGCGAGAAATCAGTTTTAATTAAGTAAAGGTAAGAAAAAAGAAATGAAAGAGAAAATTTCCTACAAGCAGTAAAATTTCTCCTTGCATTGAATTATGTTAAAATAATCTGTTCACTCATTTTTGCATTTGAGTTTGGAATGTTGTTTATTTCTGATGTAATAGTGCAGACAAACAATGCCTCACTCCTAGCTCAGGGTAACTTCGAAAGCCAGTACAATCCTGTTTCAAAACAGTGCTAAGTGTATTGTATTTACAAATCTGTAGTCATTTGAAAAATGGATTGTTCAGAATTTCCAGAACACCTGTTATTTTGCTATTCTTATATATTATAAGTAATTAGAATCAGGAAGAACTTAGAAACATGTAGGGAGGAAAGGAGGACACTCAAGCAATGCCTTCTCAGATCATGATACTAAAATATCTACTGTATTATTATTTTAGTGTGCACCTTTCAGGGTAATTTAAAAAAAAAAAAAGCACATTCTTCTAAACAATCCAGCTGCTAATTTTACAGTTAGCTGCTGACAAAGAAAATTACTTCCTAAAGTGATGGTATAGCACCTTCTAAAGTCTATTGTTACTACTAAACAGCAATTAATTAACCATTAGGAGTTGATAGCATTGCCCATTATTACAGCAATAAATCTTAATACGATTTTTATTCTGCACTGTTCCTCCTCTGATCAACACCCAAAGTATGAAACAAAAAGCACAACATACATTTACCAAAATTAAGGGATATGATACAAGGGAGACAGTAGATAAAGGTTCTGATGCCAAATTTAAGGACAATTTAAACTCTGATTAATTTGTCTCAATACTTATTCAGCTCTGCTGTTACTTACTCAGTTGGAGTTATTTTTAAACACAATTTTGTAAAATTCTCTAAAGAACAGTAAATAATTTGGCCCAAAAAGACTATCAGTCTATAGAAAAAGACACTTTCAACTTTAAAAAACCCCCTATTTCAATAATGACCTTAGCAGTGAAATTGCACATAACATCAGAAAAATAACATCACCTTTCCAAGTATGTAACTGCTTGCAACAGCAGGTGCTTCCTATTTTCAGTCTGTTTCACTCTTCTCAAGAAATAGTTTCAGAAGTTTAACAAAATCCTTTAAAACATTTCCATCGAAGGCTTATTTAAAAAGGTGTGGCCTGTTAAAGGGTATTTTTTCAGGGGAAGAGCTTCTTCGGTTTGCTGTTTCTAAACAAACTAATAAAAGAACCCAAGTGGCAACAAAATACCTCTCCAGGTTCAACAGACACCTGCATACTAGCATCAGGACAGTACAACTGCATTCCTGCCAGGATTAGCTCACAGTATTTAACTAAAATGGCTTTGAACTCTTTATATTCAGGACTAACATGGTGGGCAAGTATGGTGGCTGGATTACAAGAGAAATTAAGACCACCAGCAATAATGCTCCCCTCCTCCAAAGCATTTTCCCCTGTCTCTCCAATAAGCCTTTTCTATTCCCTACTCCTCTCTCTAAATACCTCTACCAAGGCTATGTGAATTATCTCCCTCTCCATTCAGTTTCGATTTTAACAAGTTCTAATATTCATTCCTTAATGCGATGTCAGTGTGCTCACCCCTTGCTCTACAGAGTGCTGTTGATTTGCAGTGAGAAGCAGAGAAATGCCTTGTAACTCCTCCGTAATTTATTCTAGCTCTAAAGTTTTCCACTGCAGTCAGTAGCCTACCTAATAGCCTAGTCAAAATGAAGACAAACATCTTCTATGACAGAAAACCGTGGGGAAGGTGGCATGAATTAAAGAGCAAGAAAATAAACACCTTAAACAAACCACCTCAGCAGGAGACCGAGATTGTCTGGCAATGAACTGCAGGCAAGATGCTTAGAAAAGCCCCATAACAAAGAAAAAGCTGCACATTGTTCGAGGGTTCCCATGTCAGCACCACCCCTGAAGCCAGAAACATTAAGAACTTCTCTTTTGTTTTTATTCTTTCTGGGGAGGAGAAGGGAGTTGAAATCAAAACAAACAAATAAAAGTTTATAAAGATGATTTCTCTTCTTGCTAGTTGAAATTTGCCCATGCCAAGTACTAATGTACGATCCTGGGGTTGAAGGTTTCTTGTTTTTATTTTGAAAGGGGCAATGGAGTCCTACAATTTTGTTGAACGGTAAAAAGCTTAAGACACTCCTTACCAGAGGCTGTCCACTGCATCAGCTCAGCAGCCAAGCTTATCAGTTTGATGAGGTAACTGCTTACATCTTTTCCTAACTAGATTTCCCTTTTTCTTCCTTACACACTTGGAAAAAACTTTCATAAACTGATTATCAATGAAATGTACCAGACTGACGGCTGTCAAAAATGCCCTCTGCATTGCCTTGATAAGCAGAAATTTACTATGAGCAGTCAAAATGTAAGTTTTTCTACTGTTGTATCACTGGGGTAAAGACCAGCTTCCCAGTGTGAAACTACAGGCATATCATTCCAATCCAGGATGAGACCCGAGTACTCTGACAACCCTCTGCAATGTGACTTCAATGGGAAGAAATCCGGCGGACTGTGGAAGGAAGGCGCAGGAAGGTACAACATGCTCTAACATCCATCAGTATAAATCATCAGTGGACTGGCACAGGGATGGATGGCAGGAGGCAGACTACACTACAGTCATGTTGCAGCCTGAGGTAGTGTCTGCTGGAAATACAATAGTCCATTCTCCATGTCCATGCAATAAATGGCCTTCTCTCTGCAGCTACCAGTTAAGATTATAAATCAGTATGTTTTGCAATATTAAAAGCCACTCCAGCTGCAAAGGAACCAAGATCATAAATTCTTTTCAATGCACTTTTGAACAGCTTCAGACAGTAGCGAGGCTTTCCTGGGAACACTAGACAGCTGTAAAATAGCTGCTTCAAATTTAGGTTCTTTTATAGGAGATGGAAAAGACCTGTATGAACTATTTAATTAACAGATCAAGCCACCAAGACCCACAAGGAAAAAATTCAGCTCTTAACAAAAGGTTTTAACTGTTTCTTGAACCCCTACGTGGTGTTTTTGAATTAAGTCAAAAATCTGAGTTGACGTACATCTCCAGACCTCATCTCCCCTTTGCTATTAATGCACATCAGGTTAACAGTGGGGGTAGAGTTTGAGGTATTTGTCAAAAGGATGAGCATGCTAACTAGGGGTCTGGGGAGCCCACACAGTAGCTCTTCCTCAAACAGGCATGAAAAAGGTCTTTGCTAATCAGTTTCTTTTCTCATATGAAATCAATGGTTCTTCATCTCCAGATGATCACTGGAAATTTGGTTTAATTTACCAAAAAGGAAATCAGACTATTTTTTCTATTACTCAACAGCAGTTATAGTTCCCCTCATGTGTTGCCTATGCAAATTACCTCTCTGCTGTTCATCAGAGCTGGTTATCTGAGAGAAGGTTTGGAGTGGAGGGGGAAAGGAACATTGTAGTATCTCCCATGACCAGTAAAGGAACTTCAGGATTCTCTGGCAAACGATGATCAGTAGCTGCAATTATTGCTCAGTGGTTTCACTGAGACTTGTTGGGCTCTGCACGTGAGAGGAAAAGCATGTTATGAAATCTGAACAGATGCCAGCAGCAAAAACCCACTGTTCTTATAATCCAGTTATGTTCAACATGAACAAAGAAGGGAGCCTACCAGCTAGCACATGCTCTGGAATGGTGGACATGGAGACAGGAACAAGCTATGCCATGTTTCTGCAAGACAGGACCCCTAAGAAGTCAAGCAGGGCCAGGAGTTGGACTGGATGATCCTGATGGGTCCCTTCCAATTCAGCATATTCTATGATTCTATCCTTTTCTGATTCTTACAGTAAGTCTGGACACAGTCCTGGTGGTCTCCAGCACAAGAGAGAGTTTTCTGTCCAGGTATAAAAGGACCAGCTTCTTTCCTCCAGGTTTAAAGCCAGTATGAAAAAGAAAGGTCATGAAGCAACTTGAAAAAGCATTGCAAATTAGTATTTTTAGCCCACTATCAATAACGGTAAAGCTTATCTTAAAGAAAATTATTAAGTACCAAAGTTAATTTTGGTCGCAGTTTTAAATAAGAGAGTGAATATTCTAAACTGGCGAGGATCGAAGGCCTCAAGGTTAATTTCCAGCTCAGTCACAGACTAACAGTCCTGACACTCATCTCTTTGCTCAATTCACATTTATTTTTACTTTTTTGCACTTCAAACCTTCTTCTGCTTGCTGTGCATAATGTTAAAGAAGATTCCTTAGGCTACATTGTATTTGCTGGTGCAATTAAGTATCTACAGAGAGTGAGAGGTGAGCACAACTGTACTTCAAAATCTTCCCATAAACACACTTTTTTTCCCCCACAGTCCCAACAGAAACAAAGTGCCATTTGCCTTCATTATTACCAGCAGTGGAAGGCTGCAATGAGGTCTCCCTGGAGCTTCCTCTTCTCCAGGCTGAGAGAATGGCTGTGCCATTCAGCTTCGTGTCATCTGCAAACCTGCTGAGGGTGTGCTTGATCACACTCTCTGTCACTGATACATTAAAGAGCACCAGTTCCAGAACAGAGCCCTGAGGGACACCACCCATCAGCAGCCTCAAACTGGACATAGAGCCATTGACCACAGCTCTCTGGCTGCAGCAGTGTGCCAAATAAACAAAGAATTCAGGCTGTAAGGTATGCAACGCTGAGGAGAAAACACAAGAGAATGCATGTAACTCTAGTCACTGCACGAATCCAAATATTCAATCACACACAAGTGCTTGGAGCCACTATGATCAGGGTGGGTGGGGAGGATGACACCCAAAACCACCACTACCACCCTGAAAATAAAAAAGAAGCACTCAGTTTGAGTTCACTGTCATATTCCTGGCAAAATGTCTGCTGAAGCACTGCAGAGAATTTTATAGGCCTGGAGGAGACGCTGAAGAAATACAAACATATCAATGAATACCAGCAGTGAGAGATAAACAGTTTCAAATGCTTCGTACAACTAGAATCACTTTGCAGCCAGATTCATTGCCAAGATGAAGACTTGGAAGGCTTCTGTCAGACTATTTCCAATTACAGTGTTTTATGAAAACACAGGGGATACAGTATGCCTTGATGAGAAAAACCAGTGTATATATAGGCTCATCATCCTCGAGCAGAAAAGCACTGAGGTAAGTACTAGTTGTTATGGATACGTCTGCATAAGTAATGGGTGTTATTGCATCTAACCTTCGGGTTTCATTTATTTTATATTGGAGGGTGTGGGTGTGTGTAGAGAGATTTATGGTTTATGTTATAAACTTTCATCTGCCACAAAATCCTGAAGTGTTCTTACGCTGACTGGAAAAAAGACCTTCAAGCAATGAGTTCAATGTAAATTCAGAGGAATCAAATATCTTTAGAAGACTTTGAAAAATGCACTGCTGATTGTTCTTTTAATCAGTTCGTGTATTGCTCAGAAATCCTTTGATAAGCAATGTTTCTCACTGAGTATGCACAATTAAGTGTGAATAGATTTCATGACACAACAGATACACAACTCATTTGTATGTTCCTTGTGTCAACTGACCTCTCGGTCTGAGGGCTGTTTTTCTGATGACTGTTGCTATATCGGGGGAAAAAACCCCACCCAACCATCTTTGATGACCTCACAGTTACCACATGAGGCACCCACAGGCTAGAAATACCATCATATTCTATACATTCTTTTCTTTGTATGCATACAAGACAGGAGGAAAGATTCTGAGGACCAGAAAAATCAACTATCAGACAGAATTCTCAATCAGTTTTGGTACTGATACCTAGTAATACAAAATGAACATCTGAAACCAGGTTTAGAGTTTTTTGTTTGTGTTGGGTTTTTAAAAATAGATTTTAATTTCAGTTAGAAAACACCGTGTTACTAATTAGGGATAGTCTGTGTTCTAAGCCCTTCCGTAGGTAAACCTAACAGAAAAAGTTAGTTCATCTGTTTTGTATTTTTAAATGAAAAATACTTTCTTTCTTTGTCCTATTTAGGTACTACTAATAAAAACAAATAATGATACATACACACACACACGCGCATATATATATACACACACACCCCCTAGTCTGATAGGCCTGGAAATCAGTCAAACAAAAAACCAGCCCTAAATTTTTAAGCCAACTTTCACAAGTTGCACTCATCAAGACTGTAAAGAGTTTGGAAGCTGTGGGCCTACAAATGTCATAGACCATGACTTGAAAAGCAGTGTACTAAATTCAAACCTTGGCCTGTTTCCTTGGACCTCTGTTCTCCTTTAAACCCAGTCTTGAAAAGCTCTGCCTCCTCTCCTTCTCTCCTCACCTGTCAGCAGTCCCTAAAGGCAGTTTGTGCTCACTCTCATTTTTGGTCAGAGAAACAAGGGAGAAAGCTTTCAGGCCTCCCTTCCAAGAGACTTCAGCAGCCCATCAAAAGAGTTGCAAGGAAGTCATCTTTCAAAGTCTTCAACAAACAGTCTTTGAAAAATTCAAAGAATTCTTAGAAGCTTTTGCTTCTTTACAGTCTCATTACAAATATCTACTACACTAAAATAATGAACAATTTCCAGGGATTGTAACCTTGCCAAATTTGAACAGTTTTCACTAAAAAGAATCCACTTTCCCCTCTCTTAAGTTCTAAAACTTGCTCCAAAACAGAGATATGGATCATCCGAATGAAATGGGTATCATTTCTTTAACACTAGGGAAACACAGTTTTTCCCTAATTTTCTTTGAAAACCACATGAAACTTTTTATTAAAAATCACAAAGAAAGAATGTATGCAAAAGCTGACACTGAGCACAGAAAGCACCAGTCCAAATGGTTTAGATGTGGAAAGGATATAATTAAAAACACTTTTGAAATAGAAAATGGAAGTTCATTGAGAGGTCTTACCACAATTTCTTAACAGATCTTGGTAGCTTGCTGTTTTAAGTTATCTGCTGAATAGGTACAGAAGAAGGAACCATCATAAACAAAAAGCCTTAATGACAAAACAAGAGCATCTTGACAACATAAACACAGAAGGAGATACTATCTAGCATAACCTTTCTTTCTTCTGCTCTTCTAAGCATTTCTTTAACCCCTTTCCTTTACTTCGAAACAAGAGTGGAGAGAATAACCTGCCAGGTAACTTCGCATCTTATCTATTCATCAATGCCAACCTCTGAAAGGGAAAACTAAATCCTTCCCAGTTCAGAATTTCCCAGCTTAGAGGCTGCCAGCCTCTGGCACCATCAGCATTTATTTCCTGTTCCATTTTTCCAAATGTCCTTCAACTTTTTGTTTGCTCCTTAAGTCTGTTTTTTGTAAGACCCACCATTTCAGCTACCTCCATACACACCATTGGACACATTCTGTGAAGCACAGAGTCGACAAACAGCATCAGTTCAGATCATAAGGACATTCAGTTCTTAGAGGCACATATTTTCTGATCTCTTCTCATCTCATCTCACGATTACTTTGGCATCACAATCAGCTGCACTATTACTTCTGCAATATCAGGATCAGCTGAACTCCTTTTAATACAAGTCCTGCTGTTTTTAAAGCTTTAATGATGTTCCCAAATAATTCGCCACAGAACAGAATTTACCACGATCCACCTATATCTGGAAAGGATGACTGAACTGAAATAATGAAAGAAAGCACAGGGAAAAAATTAAAATCAAACTAATATGGAAGTTATTTGAATGGGATTTTTAGCTGCACGAAGAGATTTCGCTAGGGACTATACTACATCTGTAATTCCAACGTTATGGCACGTTCTTCAGAAAAGAACTCAACTTCAACATATCACTTAAGTCAGCCAGTCAAATCTGTAGCAAATAAAGATTTTTGTTTTCCAAAAATCATTGCTTCAGTTAATAAAGAAGGCTTTTAACAGCTAGTTTAGTTGTATCTTTTAACAACTTATTTTTAAATCATCTTTAAAATGCATACAGCTCCTAAAACTAGCTCAAGAGCATGAAGAAAATTTAAGTTAGGGATGCCAGCCTACCGAAACAAACAGAACTCCTGGAAAACACCAGTCTCAAAAGACTTGCATTTTCCAGGTGGCAGTAAATTCTTCAACTCTTCTCATGGTGAATAACATGGAGGTTTCCCACGTTCTCAGCAACATCAGGCCACACCATACGGAACTTTTTACTTCACTGGATAAGCAGCAGCATTTCTTCCCCCTTCCCCCCAGCCACATCTCACGACTGCTTCTGGGAGAAATCCCAGTTTCAGGAATTGGTACGTTCAGTGTGACTGCTGCACTCTCACTATGCCTGACCTTCATGGACCCCATGAGCTACTGGCATTTGGCTCCAAGCTCAACCAGAAAATACAGCTGTATGTGAGAACTGCTATAACTCTTGTTTATTTTACCCATTCTGGCATGTTCTCTGTCTGTCTCATTCTCCCCGTTCCAACCTGCTCACAACAGCTATGCGGCAATTTAACTTCAGAGGAAATCTGAAGATCACAAAAAATCGCCTCCAATAACAAAATTCAGGTCTTTATTTGACCTGCCAGACAAACAGGTTCTTTCACCCAAGACAAGCCAGACATTTGAACTCTCAAGCAGTGCCAGGACAGAGAGCAGCTCGCCTGTTCAGATGAGCAGCCAGTCTTTTGAGACCTTAGAGATAAACCAGACAAAATGCTAGACAGGAACAAAACGTACAGTAACAGTATACAAAAGCTGGAGTCTAGGATAAGAACACAAACCGGGGGGGGGAGTAATTTTGCAAAGCCAAGTTTAACTCATAAAACTAAATTTGAAGCATAAGATTTTATCCTTCACTCTTTGTGACTTCTGGGAATCTCAGAGCACACCATACCAACCTAGGACTACAGAACAAATTATGGAAAAAACTATTTGTACTTTGATACTTTCCCCATCACCAGTTTGGAATGAATGTATTATGCAAATTTCGCTTCTAGCATGCTGTAGATGGGAGTAAATTTCTGCTTGTCAGACTGTCTCCATCTTTGTTGCTGTTTCCTGCCTAGTATGTGAGAGGGTAAGCAGTACTACTAAAACCAAAGAGAACTCAGTAAATAAGAGATATAAGAAAGGCACAGGTATTTACAAAACCATTTTCCAGGTAATTTAGATAGTTATTAAGATTGGTTTATTTTATATGCTGTAGCCTCTGGCAGAAGCTTAGAACAAATGGCTTGATCTTGCAACCTTTCTTCACACAGCTTAATCTTACTGCCTTTGAGGAGTGACCTACATGATAAGAGGGCAAACAATGGAGAACCTGAGATCAAACAACTTAGATTAACAGATACCGAAGTGAAAATAGTGTTAGAAGAACTAAGTCTATCTGGTTAAGAACTAGGTGCAAATAGGACGCCCAATATTTATTTTTAAAATTCTTGTAATGCATCACACTCTTGTTTTGGGCTGTCAGGCCATGATGATGGCACTGGCAGCAGAACACAGAAGATGAAGTTAGAGAACGCTCTTATCAGATGCTCCCGCTCTCTGAAACAATCACAGCAGCAGTGGCAGACACAGGCTGCCCTGGGAAACCAGGCACTGCCTTCACTACCTGCAAACCTGGCGGCACCGCAGCACGTTGCCAACAGTGCAGTGAAAGTTCAACTCTTGAAATAGCTGCCACAGTGGAAAACAGGTAGACTGCACTGGGCCACAGTTACAGAAACAGAGCAGAGATTTTACTTTTCAAAATACTACTGCTGTCATGCAAAATGACTCTGGGGTCAGAACTCTCCAGCAAAGCAGTCAAAAATGAAAGCAATTAATTTGTCGTTACCGAGTTTATCAGCCAGAATAAAATGAAGTGTGCGAGAACTGTACCTTATGAAGCCTCAGATAAATGGTAATTTGCTCTGTGAAAAGTTCATGAGGCAAAAACAAGACCTTTGATACACAATACAGCACGGCTAAGAGAGGACAAGGGTGGCAGTGCCTCTGAGAACAAGCTTCCTTCTGTGTCAGAATTCAAAGTTTCAACTACGATGAAAGTTAAATTTTTTATGTCTGCTTATGTTTGTGCTAAGTGAAAGGTGATGCAGATGAAAACTTGCAAGAAAATAGCAGCATGACATTATTAAAGAACAGGAAACCAGCAGCCCAAAAAATAACATCAGGAAAATGATCATGAGAGACAACAGTGGGCTAATGCAAGCCCTGGGATATATGAGTATGCCCATATATCTTGTGAGTTCATCAGCTATCATGACCTTGATTTTTTTGCACAAAGTGTTAACTTTTGTTCCATTTTCATACTTTCCGCTAATTTTCCACTTCCTATGTATTCAACAGAACTACTTCTTTGGAATAGAGACCATCTATTCCCTCCACTTGGTTCAGGGTAGCATGTCACAGCTGCCTAAACTCCTGGCATGGCCTTACACCTTTCAGTACAGGATTATGACATCTTTCAGCAAAGCATTTTTGAGTTTAAATGGTTTGTCTCAAGGCTCTCAGTAGGGAACCGCAGGGTTCCATGAATCACTGCAAAGATGGAAATACCTGCTGTCAACAAACAATCAGATCGCAACTGTTTCACATAAAACCAGAGGACAGATGTATCCTGAATGGTCCCACTCTGCATTGCTTTACCGGTGGCTCAGAAAGCAAACAGCTGTGGAAGTCACAAGACCACACACCCTGGATGAATAAAGTGTTTTCACTATGATTGCTTATATGTTCTCTTCATAAAGTTCACTTGGATTTTCACTATTAGGGCCATTGATCTGATTTCCATTAGACATCTTGCTATGTCTTGCTCCACATCCATGTGACACAGGCCTAACTTCCACATAGCCAAAATATGCCACATAAACAACAGCTCCTTCCAGCTTGTTTCTTTGCATTATGAAGATAGCTGCAAATGGGTATGTTCCACCAATCTCTGTTTGCACAGGACATTGTCTGAGAGACTGGGGAGCACCAAAAAAGCAGAGGAACTCCCCAGAGACCACGAGCAAGGATGTCTCCATGGTGACAGCATGTTTTAGATGTGTTAAACATGATTACTGCATATTATTTTAGAAGAAGGATGAAGCCAAAGACATCATCAAGACAGGGAGACAGCAGCGAGGTAGTTCAATAATTTTTAATACCTTTAAAAATACATACTAATTTGACTGCACTAAGAATCAGCAGAAATGCAACTGATGGAGCACCATAAAAAAAGGCACTACCAGTTTTCATGAGACTGGCAATGGAAACTGGTGATGATGTTTTGACAAGATAAGCACTTAGGTGCTTTGTTAATCAGCTTTTGAAACATGAATTTTAACATTTTGGAGCAAAAAAAATTGTTTTAATGAACACAGCAGTGAGAGATGAAGACTGTTCACGTGATTACCCATTTTTCTTTGTTACATTTCAAAAAGCATATATATGATATAGACCTAGTGATGGCTAGAGTATGTCTCAGAAATAACTTCTTCACGAAAACATCTTTCAGGGAATAAGTGACAACATTCTGTGTTGTATTAGCAGAGAATGGCAAATACTACTCTATGCAGCTGGTGGTTTTTTTTTTCTGGAATTTTTTTCACACTCTTCCTCCTCCTTTCCCCTTTATATTCCTAGATTTATTTTCTTTTACAGTTCACATGCTAAGGTCCTATATAAGTCTCAAAACTGTAGCCAAAACTCTGAATTCCAGAGTAATGCAAAAGACTATTGAGCAAAAATATTTCTCTGTAGTTCTTCCATAACTTTATATATATACACACATATTTAGTAAGTTTTAAATATGAAAGAACTTAATTAACCTTTCTCCAAAGTCATGCAGAGGTAATATTACATGAAATAGTTTTCCTCCTTTATATGGGGTTTCTTTTAAAATAAATACCTCAAATACCTGAAGTGGAGACTTCAGCAATGAACGAACACAAACAGTTCCACAAACACCATCTGTTCTCCTTCTTAGGAATGAGAAAACCTTTTAGGGTGCTCAACAGACTTCATTTTTAAGAATCATGATGAAGAGATAACCCACTGTCTGTACAGCGTATTCTTAGGAGGAGACGAAATCTCTGTTCTGCACAGATTAGAGAGAAATGCACATTACAAACTACACACTTGTAATTTAATGGAACTAGGAGCCACATCACAGACACAACATGATGCTTCTCACTGTGTGTATGAAGGAACTGGTTTCATCTCTAAGAAAAGAATCTAGTTACATAAACACATTATATGGTACCCAAGGTTAAAACAATCTCCATTTCCAAAGTAGGACATTCTCAAATGAAGCGTTACAACTTTCTTGCCAGCATTTCTTTCAAAAACACGGCTCTACATTAGAGTTCAAGACTCCATATTGAATCAGGGCAGACAGTTGTTAAAAGGACACAAAGTAAGACAAAAGACATTTGCTGTCAAGCCACAGAAGAAAACAACAACAAAAACTACTGTCTTTTACTCACAGATCCCTTTGTTCACTCCCCTCTCCTCATCCACTAGCATTAAAACTTCACATTTTCAGGCTGAGTTGTAATGGACTCAAGACAACTATTATAGTATTAAAGTAAATTTATAGCTTTTATTCTGCTGTATTACATGACACAGGACAAAATAATACAAACATTTATTTCCTGGAGATGATGTTACATGAGTGAAGCTATGGTAACAGATGAGTAAGGGCTTTCTTTCCAGTTTAGTAATCCCATAGCTGCTACTTTGACACACGAAAATTCCAGCAAACCTATCACCTAAAAAATGAACTCTCTCCCCGCAGTCTGGTTTGAAACACAAAAGTCAGCAAGTGCTTTTTTATCAGCCTGGGATCGTGCCTCAGGAGACTTATATAGCTATTAAGTCTCTCTTCAGGTGCCCAAGGAAGTTAGAAATTCAAATGGCTTTTCAAGAAGAACAAACACATACTCCAAACCTATTAAAACAATTTAGTGAGCACTAAATACAGTAATTCCCTGTTGCAATTATATTAATGATGGTGCAAGGGAACTTCGCATCAAGAACTCTCAGAAAAGTCTCATAGTAGTTAAATATGGTGGAAGGCTACTAAAGGCAATCTGCACTTATTTTATTTAAACCAGCTGCATAAAAGTTCTGAAGGAATAAGATACAGTTATTACCATAAGTAATACTAGAAGTTGCTCAGATTCAATTTGTAGCCAT
The DNA here is from genome assembly GCA_013398855.1 of Mohoua ochrocephala. NCBI lineage: Eukaryota > Metazoa > Chordata > Aves > Passeriformes > Acanthizidae > Mohoua > Mohoua ochrocephala. Next base: position 95,444 of record VZTA01007262.1, on the reverse strand, counting down.
TTTAAACTGAAACATTTGCACTCAAGAGCCAAACAGAAGATGTAATTATCACAGCTTAGTTTTATTTATATATTTAAAGTCATCCAGCATTCTGGTGAAAGTTAACATTTTTAAAGAGACTATTCTCAAGTAAAACATGAATGTATTTTTCCCTTAAGAGTAAAACAATCAGCACAGCAGGTTTTAATCAAGTGGTTTACATTCCCCTACCCAGAACTCTCCAACGACAAGCGTCACAAATAATATCTCTTTTCAGATATCAACAGGCTAAGAAATGCCACTTGTAATTACAAACTTTATGAAGTTGAGAAACGCATTCATAGTAACAGCCACTCCTTACCCCCATGAGCTGTCATAAACCCAGGCTAAACCTGATGGATTCAGCTCTTCTGTAACCATACTCTAGCAGTCGACAAGAGGCTGCTCTGCAAATTCTTTTTAAAAAACCTAATTAAACAGCATCAGTCTAGCAAGTGATTGCAATCTACAGATTCTACAATAACTTGAATGAGGGATATGCAAATTGAAAATTGATAGCCCTATTATCAAATTAAGAAATACTATAACCAGTAATCTCACTTTACAGACCTCCAGCAATTATATAGGAAGAGCCATGATTTGTTTCCAAGTTCTGTTTCAAATGTGGGGCAGCATAGTTGTATCCCTCAAGAACAGAATTTCATAGCCCTTGAAATTCACTAAACCCCAAATTGCTCATTCATTCATTCATTCATTTATCATCACCTCTCAAAAGAACCTCCTCAGTACTTACAGAGTGGTCTTTCTAGAGTAAAACTTATCCCTGAACCCACAACCTGATCTCCTAAGATGAGTTTTGGGTTAGACTGTTTTATGTGTGCAATGAAAAGCCAAACCAGTTTCCATTAGATTTGCTGTATGTCACTTATACCTTCTGTCTCCAGTGTTTCACAGTACTGCCTCTGCTGTCCTCAGACTCCTCCCTGCCTGCGTCAATGAATGCACTGTAAATCCCATGTAGGCTATCCTCGGTTTTCACACATATCCCAGGACATCCCATTGCTTTAAATATGCAACCCTGTGCCTGTAACTGGCCAGGCAGAAACAGCCTTGTTTGAGCTCCATCCACATCAACCAACTGCGAAACAAAGGGAAACTCCACGGTTCTCCCTCTCACTTACTCTGCAGAGGCAATAATCCCCTCAATCCCAAAAGCTGCATACAGTTTCTGGAAACCTATTATCACTGAGATTTTAACTCCACAGTGGAGTCGTAGCATGTATCTGCCAACGCATTCAAAAGCTATTAGGAGATACAGTGGTATTTAAATTTCCTTCTGAGCAAACCTAAGAAAATAACCAACTTCTGTCACCTTCCAGGAGGGGCTGGGTAAGAGTTACTGTAATCACTTGTGTGCCTACATTTAAAAAAAAAATTAAAAATTGTAATGCATGTTACTACCTCCATGGTGTATTATTCCCCTAGCCATAACCTTTGTAGAGAATGAAGAAGCAATGGTGATTTGACCTGATGTGGCTTCCCCTCTTCTATTCCCCAATAACCTATTGCAGCATAATTGTAAAGACAAAAGCAGCAACATTCAAAACCTTAAAACCAGCAATAGCCTGCTCTGGCAGCCTCTACTTTCCCAAGCATGTTTGCAGCAGCATGACTGCCATCCTGGGAAGGGTTTTCCATATGTCTTTTGTACTGGGGAAGCCTCCCCGCCTAGCAGTGCACACACACAGTAGCATTCTGTTTTTCAGCATGTTACAGATACAGCAAGACCACTCTTCCTTTTTTAAGCAAACAGGACAGAATGTTCAGCGACACTAAAATTGAGAAGTTGTTCCAGTTATTATCTGGTTTCAGTCACATTCTCTCGCTGTTTGTCATATACCTGCTTCACTTCCTGTAACTACAGAACAAAGATCTAATGACAAAAAATGCTCCTTGGTTGCAAATCACTTGTAATAATTCAGCCTCTTGGTGCTGGGATGTGAAACTGCTGATGGGGGACAAACACTCATGACCCACATGCCGAAGTTACAAAGCTGCACAGGATTCCAACAGCCCTGGCACGCTTCCAGCTGTGTTGGGTTACAGAATGACATGGGAAGCCACCAGATTGTTACTGAGACACCAAAGACAGAGCAATTTCAAAATAGAACTGGGGAAAGGGTGGAAGCTGAACACCTAGACTATGTCAAGGGTTAGAGGGTATTTATGCTACAAGCCATAGCAGGATTTTTCCATTTTGCCTCTCTTGCTTCAGCTATTGAAGCAATACAGTAAGAAAAAAATACCAATCTCTTTTTCATAACCTTAAATAAGTGATGAAATCTGTGAGACAAGAGGGATCATGATTCAAGTTTTAGAATTCAGGTCTTGCCTATTCTATCAGACCACAGTGACAAAGAACTAGTGAAACAACAAAACTGCAATATAAAGAAACAGCAGAGTGAATTACAATTAAACTCTGTTTCACTGCTTTCTTCTTCTTTCTGAATCTAATTCCTAATCAACATTTTGGGAAAGCAATCTGTTAACGGTTCAAAAATTTAGATCCTAAGATGAAGAACAAGATCTTGCAGTCAAAATTTGAGTCCCATAACAGGCTCTCCATTAGGGCTCTACCTAATATCATCCCACCAGCACTATACGAGGCAGCAAAAGCCATTACATTTAAAATAAGATACCTGGAAGACTAATTATTCCGCCTAACTCTCAAGGCAAACTCCTTTATGTTCGCAATTAAGAACTTCAGGCAGAGAACACTTAAAACTATGTTCAGTCATTTCTCTAACGTTCAGTGCTTCAAGATCTACGACGTGTACTACAGTTTTAAAACTGAAATTGAACCGAATAGTTCATAAAATGAAGCATTCAGAACAAACCAGGGTTTCTTTCATCTTCTGGTGGTTTGCTATATACTGATTCTGGCAATGCCGCTCAATAGCAAAGTGCTTATAAAAGGCTGTTGCAGAGAATCACTCTACCCTGCAGCACACATGAACGAACCCTCTATTGTTTTCACATGAAATCTGATTAAAACTCTTAAATTTGATGATTTATTACATTCCTTCATGGATTTTTCTGGACAGAACTACTGATGAGCAGTTGTCTGCCAGCACTGAAGCTTTAAGTTAGTTTAACAGATATGCTTCAGCTCCTTCTAACAAACTCATTCTTAAAGTGTCGACCTTTACTGTTCTAGCTACTGTCAAACAAAATTCGGCCTTGTGGTCTAGGTAAGTTTGTTTAGAACACAGACCAATGGCTATTTCCATGTCTGGTCAATTAAACTGTTCTCCTGAGTCTGGAAACAACAACATGTAGAGAGTGAAGTCTTAGCTGAGGTGAAATGGTCTTTTATAATTCATATGATGTAATCCTCATCATTACCTTCTCTCAGCAGACTGCAAAACAAAGATGCCAACATGAAAGAAAGTACACGAATACAAGGAAGATAAGAAAAAGATCATCCAGCGAGACGTGACTCCTGGAAATTAGAAAACCATGGATCAATCCTCATCTGCCCATTGTAAACATCTAGGACAAACTTCTTGCATTTGCCCTGCTTCAAAAAACTCATAAATGACAGCTGTCCCATTCAAAACACTCTGAATTTATGAGAGGATGGATGGAGAGCACATTATACAAGAAGCTGCAGTTAGGAGACAAATATGTTGGTTCCACTTTTATCGACTCTTGGCACTACTGGCTGTATCTTCAGAGCATAGTTTTTTCACATATAACATGCTCACACTTTCCCTCAGAAAAAGGGAGAACAGCAGGACACAGCAAAGATCCTGAATAAAGAAAATGGGGGGAGTTGAAAGATCAAATGGAGTTTCCTCATACTCCCCTCTAACCTGCTCTGACAGACAACTGGCTTGCTTTTTTCCTTTTAAATACAGATAAACCTGGAGATATTCAACAGGAAATGCAATGCCGGTTTCAGCATCAGCAGCACCCAAATCCCAAATTTCCCCTTTAGCTCTAAAAGATATCTTCTGATAAAGGTTACAAGCCAACAGCCAGAGAAGGACAAAGCTCTGTTTATTAATGCCAATAAAAATACACTAACTCTGCGTGTCATACTGCAGTAATGGGCACTGAAACACTGTTTTGCTACCTTTAAAAAAAGTGTTCTCTTTTATCACTACTGACAGTACACCAAGGGAAAACACTGCAGCCTTGTCACCACTTAGCTCACACACCACCAAAGACATCTTTATCAATTTGGATGCATTCTTCCAAAGCACTGTCAGAGGTTACTCGGTTTAATACATGAGAAGTAGTGGGATATAAACATTTATAATGTACAGCCTACACAGTCCATTTCTGCTTTTTTTGTACTGGACTTCTGCTACCAATGGTACTTACACTGGAAACCCAGCATCAAAATCACAATGTTTGCAATCTGATTTATTCTCAGGCGGTGCATAGAACCTCCTCGAAGAGAGTTTGGTGAGGATTTCACTTGGAGCAGCCACCCAAAAGATACTGCTCATTCTAGAGCTGTAACAGCAGCCATGAGAAATACACAAACACAAAGCTCAAGGTTTTTTGTGAGCATTATAAGTTTAAAAAAATCCTCCTTTTTTCTATTAATTTAAAATTTAAAAGGCAGCTTAAGAGAATGACATAACTCCGATATTTCTGCTTCAAATTGGGATTGGTTGAAACCAGCCAGTGTATTTAAAAGTTGGAAGTGGAAGGAGAAAAAGAAAAGGAGAAAACATGTTATTTGCCTACCTTCCTTCCTAAAAAACAGAAAACAAGAAAAATAAGAGAACGCTATGAGTCAGTTAATGTCATCCTGGCCAGAACAGGGAGAAAAAGTTGGAACAGGCTTCTCAGAAGTACAGCAAAGAATAACTAGGATGAGAAAATTCTGTTCTTGTACAGCCATAAATTAGCTAAACACAAATTAGTTCATGTTTTTCTAACTTCAAACTGTTGAGCTGCATCTTTCCAAGAGGGGAAGAGGATCATCTTGTTCCCAGAGATGAGTTGCTGATGTTATCAACCCTCAGCAAGGAAAGCAAATTTGCACTAGTTACAACTCCCTAGTTCAAGTGCTGGAGCTTTCGCGTGATCTGCCTTATATGCCCGAAAGTCTGGGATTCAAAAATCGCACGGAGCGGACATGGCCAAAACCCCGATGGACTGCCATGCTTACCCATCTCATATCCCTTCAAAAAGGGCAGATCAGCTTTACAAAAGTGGTCTTTTTGACCTGCTAGTGGAAATAACTAGAACAAACCATTGGTTCTGGACTTCCACATCTATTTCAATCTTAGAGCCAGCAGCATCCAGGTGGTCATGAACTACCCCGTGAGTTAAATCTAATTTACTTTTTTTTACATTTCTGCCCCTATGTCCTGCCACATGCTGACTTGGGCAGGCTGCTGGATGCACTTGAGCTGAGCACAACTAAAGCTACCTGAACTTCATTACACACTACTGTCACTGCACTGTAGCTAACTCCATTCCCCTTTCTCCATCACCACTTCCCAGCCCTGTTGCCTTGTTAGCTCAGCAACAGCTTCATGGCAGAGATGGGACATCTTGGAGTGAAACTCATCTTCACAGGATGACACTCTAACGGGGGACATGAGGTTTCTCTGCACCTCAGTTTGTACAGGGTACAACTCCTCCCACTGAAACAGCAATAAGAAGGTGCAAAGGGTAGAAATACTGCAACTGAGATTACATGAAGTGTTAGTCTGGGACAAAATTCACAGTTGGTTGCTTTTGTCTGGGAGAAAACCACAAAATTTCATCCACTGGGGACTTTACATTTGGCAATCTGTGATTGCACAGTTTCAGTGTAGGTTTGCAAAACATTTTGAAATGTTTCTATCTATAGTGTAACCAGATTTTTAAAACATTGTTTTAATCAGAAGACCCTACTTCTGCATACTAATTTTTATTGCCAGTTTCACTTACATACATAAAACAAAAATGCCACCAAAGCCCAATGAAAACATGTATGAAATTTCCCTATGAAGGTCATTGTGCAATGAAAAAGGGTTATAAATGACACAGTCCATCAACATTTAAAGCCTGCAAATAAGAACAATTAAGTTCAACTACAAAAGGGAAGTTAAACAAAAATCACAGGGAAAGGAATCACACCTTCAATTGATTTAAGAGGGCAGTAGAAACCCTGGCATGTGATTTACTGGCAGAAACTAAACACTCTAGTGTGGGCTAGTTGTAAAGAAAAAATATTGTCATTTTTTTTCCAGTTTGAAGTCGAGTGCACTGAATCTTAAGAAAGTACAGGTTCACCCAAAGTGCAGGCTTCTTTTGATGTTAAAGGGAAAAAATTAGCCTCCTCCATATCTTCTATATTAAAAGTTCATTGAAGGAAGGCTAAACATTTCATTCACCGGGATGGTTCTGGTTTTTGTCATTTTTGCATAGTTAACAAGATCATAATTCACATAGGTCACACATTGTAAATATCCTCACTATATTGTTTTCCTTTCCTCTATAATTAGACCACCTTTTGTTACCAAGAATCCTATAAACTGTTTAACTGTGAATAGGTTGTAAACTGCTCGTATTAAAAATTAGGCATCTCCTCCTCCCAACTTTGTGCAATGAGAACTGCATCCAAAAAAACCCCCCAACTATGGCATATAAAGTCAACATTACATCTCTGACACCTCCTTCTGCAGGGGTTTCACCCACATTACATCATCTGCACACTTTATACAGCTTCTGTCTTTTTCTCCATCCACACAAATTACTCTTGCCTAGGCATCTACCAACAAAGGAAGACATACAAGCTTACTGACAACAGAACACATTCAAGCAGTTCGGCCGCTGTGGAAAATAAAATCAACTCAATCTTCACCAGAGCTGCAGGAAGGACACCACAGCAGCTATTCCAGTGGCTTCTTGGAGGCAAATGCAGAAGGTGCCCAAGTCCTGCCTGCTCAGCCAGCACACAGCAGCAGCCAGGGAGCCCAAGAGAAAAGACAAGGTTTCCCAAGAGCCAAAACATCTCAGTGTTGCTCTGCTCTTCCTTTTGCTATTCCTTTTTTTTTTTTAAATTAAGGTGCTTTCCCTAACTAGAAACAAAGGTAGTCCTTCAGGGAATTATGGCCCCATTTCTGAATGACCTGAGCCACTGCTGCCCCCCACAGGTATTGCCAAGGTTTTATTCAGTGTGTTTGCTTCCTTCTGGTCATCCTCTACGCCTTGAAATCAAGCAGCAGCAGCAGCCACAGCACTCTATATTCTTTTGTATTACAAGTTACAGTGCATATTTATTGGAGTAAGTAGAGTCATGAGACCTAGGCAGAATTCTTTTAGCTTATGGGTATTAAAACCCCATGAACTCGCAAGGTTCACTGAAGCCATTAGTAGGATTAATAGAGCCTACCAGTGAATTTTCGAGCAGGCTCCTTATGAAGGGTACAGTCCTCTTAAGCACACAGATTTTATGCGAAGGATAGTTTGAACTGCTTACAGCTGTCATAATCTGAATTGTTTTCCACAGTGTCAGTAGTGATCAACAGGCAACAGCAACAGGCTCGTAAAAATTCTCAGAAACCTGCTGTGCTTATTCTCAGGCCAAATGGACAAGAATAGGGAATGTATGTCATTTTAGGAAACACAGCACCTCCAGGTTATTTTTTTTCCTACCTCATCTGAAAAGAAAAGAGGAAGGGAAAAAAAGAAAAAAAATGTGGAAGAGATCTGTGTGGATGACCCCATCGTCCACCCACCTATTGGAGATTAAATTCTTTTCCTGCAGTTAAACATGGGTTTGGTGTTTTCTTTTAATTGCGATTTTGACAACAGCTGCTGTTTGACATACTCTGCATAAATTCTGATGCTGTGAGTAAATGTTTTCCAACGGGACACAGCGAACTCTCATCCATTATTTAATGGTTGTCTTAAAACCCCCACGTTTCTGCCCAAAAGGGTGGATTTTGAATTAACAAAGCATAGCCACCATATTCCAAGGAAAAATACACTTGAAGAAGCAACTTCAGCTCTCTTAGATTTCAGGTCATTTAATCAAAGAGAGATGACGAATTTCCACAGCTCGCCAGGAAGAGCTGCAGGGTTGCAGGCTGCTTTTCTTTTTCCTGGTGGCACTGTTAATGCTACAGCTAAGACAGCTATAAAGGAAGGTGAAGACAGACAGGATTGTACAATGGAAGATGGATCTGAATATCTGAATTCCCATAATTAGGCAGGGTGGGAACCCAACCTAAACCACCCAAACTGGAATAATCTATTTCAGATGAAACAATAATACTACTCAGAAGTAGAATGTAAGAGAACAGAAAATAGTTTTAATAGATCAAAAAAGATGCTAAATCCTTGCGGGGCTTATAGTCTCAATTAAGTAGTATAGGAGCAGCATAAATTTTCAGTAAGTACCTCTATGCTCTGTTAATTTGCTCAGGACTTTGCCGTAACAGAACACACAGAGGAAAAAGCCACAGAGATTTGCATTGCAATTAAGTGGCTGCTTCCCAGCACATTTCGCTGAAGGAGTCAAACAGCTCCCGTGACCACTGTGGGTGCAGATACCAGCCAACACACCCCCGGTGCTAATAAAGGTATTTAAAAAAAGGTGCCAAGTTGCTGCCTTTCCTGGTATCACAAAACAAACTGTGAAGCTCAGTCCAACATCCATTTGTAAACTTCAAAGAATATTTTTAAAGCATTTCATTATCCAACTAACAAAAATTCTGAGAAGTTTCCCCACTCTCTGTTCTCTACCATATTTCAGAATTAAAGAAAAAAACAAAAAGGGAAAAAAAAGGTCCTATAAAATTAAAATAGTATTTGATGCACTACCATCATTATAATAACTAAAAGAAAACAATCTCTACTGCAAACTACTTTCCACTTGTAATAAAAACCTTGGTTTTCTCCTTTTAACCCCCATTAAAAGATCAGAGGGAATGCTGACATACAAGATTTGGCAGGCACTCAAGAAAGAGTGGGTACCCCATCAGACATCTCTTGTTCTAAAACACTAGACATCAAGTAAAAAATGAATCTTGGCCTGATATCAGACCTTAATAGTAATATACGGTAATTTAGCTCTTCATAAATGAAAACGTTCAACCTTTTTACATTTTACCTTCAGCAGAAGTGAAGAGAAAGGGAAGAGTAATTTAATATTGAAAACCAGCTTGCTAAACGGGTAATCTCATTATTAGACTCCTTTAATCTTGCTCTGAGCACCAATATGGTTTATGGATAAGAAACCTGTATTTGGATATAGTGATTTACATCAATGTCTAAATTAACATTATTTCCCTTGAATCTTGGTTCATTTCCCATTTTCAGTTATACTCTTTTGCCAGGTTTTTTTTTTCCTGGTACTATTGGTCTCCTCTTTCTTATAAGAGAGAAGTATTTTCTAATGATAAATATGATTCACCCTAGTCTGTCATAGAGTATGAAATATTTTTTGTATAATCAGAAGAAACATCCCAACTAGAAGCTGGTAAATCACCTTTACCTTTGGTATAGTGCAAAGCTTAATACCAATACTGTAAATCATGTCAGCACTGAGAGAAGGCCAGCTTGCTAACGTGATTAACAACGCTCACATATTGCAAGCCTTGGAAATTTAAATTATTCCGAATTCCCATTCGAGCTAGTTCCATCAAGCCTTGTGCTGTGCTCTTCATTTCTTCTGTTATTAAAAAAAAAAACCCAAACCCCCTCAAGAAAACCAGGAACCATGAAGTTCAATAAAAGCACCCACAATCACTTCAGCCCTAGACAACAGTCCTATGGACAATTCTGTTGGTCGAACATCAACAGTGCATTTCCTTAATGGTTTGGAAATCTAAGGTCTTAATTGATTCAAGAAGAGAATCTGTGGCCATTCCTATGGAAGTAGAAAATACAGTCTTGAGCTCTTCCAAGCCATGACCACCGTATCAGCCGTGAATTCATAGCACTGAGGTACCTTACACCACCACCCGCTCCTCGCACACAGAGATGTCTGCCTTGCAGGCTCAGGTAGGCTTATGGGGAGCTGGGAAGGAAATCAGATCTTGACAAAAAATAATCTTTTTTTTTCCCGGAAGTAACTCCAAAGACAAAACCAAGACGTTAATAGTCTGGTTAGACTTAATGCTGGAAGTTACTGCTGAACAAAGATAGCAGTTGTATTCCTCCCACAGAGAAGTCCCTAACTTACTAAAAATATGGAAATATGCAAACACAGACACCTTGAATTTATTACAACCCTTGCGACAACCTTAAAAACTTTGTTTGGCAGGTAATCCTAGAAAGACTTGCTTGTTATCTCCAGAAAAATAATACTTTAACATAAAGTGGACTTTTCTCTTTCAATACTGTAAAAAAATGTGGACCATTTGACGATTATTCCAGTACTAGTATTAACAATGGCAAAATAATAATCCCGAATAAAGTCACTGAATTTAAAAAGAAATTGCTACATTGGTATTAAACACAGCCCATTCTTATACATGGGATTACCATACTGTGTATAAGTGCTACAGTACATTCCTTTGCAAAGCATGCACAGAACGGGAGTGTTTATTATGGACATTTTCAAGAGCACAATGGTAATTACATTCCAAAGACTCAATAAAATCAACAGGAATTGCCACTGAGCTATCATGTGTATCTCAGAAAACAGTCATCCATCACAATGTAAACTTGGGAAGATAGTAACTTCCAAGTATTACCACCAATTTAATATAGCATTAATTAGCTACCAATGTTGTTTGCCATAACTGAAATTTTCATTTCATGATGAAAGACAAATTTTTATGTTTTGCACAGTCTTCATAAGAGATTGCTAGTACTGCAAATCATAAGGTACTAGAGATACTTCAAAAGTAGTGGAGACAATTTTGAAAGACTGCAAGAACAACTCTTAATTGGGAGTCTCTCAGCAATTCGGTCAATAAGCAAACAGTCATGATGGGGTAACTGAAACAATTAAAAACCCTGCCAATAATTAGATTTTGCACACTCTGCCCAAATTAAGAACACACAGAGAGAATCAGTGTTATTAAGTTCTACTATGAAAAGCAAGAAGCTATGCTTTGCTTGCTAAAATACCTGGAAGCACAAGAGTGAAACAGGCATTATGAAATATTAAGAGGTATTTTCTCAGATTCCAGGTCTGTTTTCCCTTCAAAGCATTAATGAGAGGGATTCCATTTGGCCAGCCCATAGGGTACAGTTGAAAATAGCATCATACAACTAAAAGAGGTGTTCCACAAAGAGGGAATATGCTGCTCCTTGTGAGTAGCAGAATTATCCCAAGACATGCATGCCTTATTTATTTTGGGCAAAACTTGCCCTAAATCACAAGTGTAGACATGTTTAATGCTCCCCCTTCTTCCCCCTGTACTGCTGCACACTAGAAAGCTACAGAGGGTACCTAAGAAACTTTTAATGAGGTACTACAGTAATATGGGGTTCCACACCCTGCCCTACTGCAGATGTAGCACTATGGACAGATTAGAACAGCTGTAAATTAACTATAGTTGGAAGGTGGATGTTCTCAGGATTCATGTAAGCCCCATTCAGAGAGCCCCACTGCTTTCACCTCTTACAACACAGATCAGCTCTTAAAGAAGGGCGTGAGATATCTCGAAAGAACATCCCAGCTCCCATCACTCCTGCCCGTAACAGGGGATGGATTTGCTTGGTATTTCAAATATTACAGTTATCCATGTACTGACAGCATCCAGGAGAGGGCAGGAAGGGAGGGAATTTCCTTCTAGGACTAAGTGCAGAAAGCTACGAGCAGTTGCAAGATATTCACAGACACAGTCAAACAGATGAGGAATTTGAACTATTTGGCAGTCACTGCTCAAGAGAGAGCCAAACCGAGAGAATAAAAGTAATATTTTGCAAGGCTCAGGTGCAGTTGCAGCACGAAAGAAGAGACCTGCAAGAACTCACTTTGTACTTGCATCATTAAACATAAAAGTAATACTTCAAGTAAGCATGTTATAGAGAAATATTAGGGGTACTTAAGATTACAACAAACTAAAGGCTTGAACATTACATATCTAATATGGAAAGAAATTGTTATTGGTTCAGACATATTACACAAGAAGTTGCTGTAATATTTCACAAACATGTGAAATTGCAACAAAAAGATCAGCCTACAAATTACAGAGATTTTAATAATCACTGCAGTTGGGAACAGTATTAAAATAATGTGATGTATTTACTAAGGTCCCCAAATATGACTCCCTGACCATTCACCTCTGCTAATGGGAATGAGAAAAACACAGGTTGATTTAGAAACATTAATGTACAAAAGGCTGCAAATGCTGCTAAATTTTTGACTTTGAAGCAAACAGAATGAGAAGAAAATCCCTCCTCTAAAGACAGCACAAGTACAAGTGGAATTACACTACAAGTACTTTAAATAGTAATAGGATTAAGTTTGAGTGGTCTACAAAATAACACAAAAGGCACAGAACAAGCACGTGCAGAGAATTAAAAATATCAAAAATATCTTCACCAAAGACTGCCAAGAAAAACTCGAACAATTACTTGTGTGTGCTGTAGATACTTAAAGTACATTTACTTCTGGCTGTATGGCTGGCTATATATATAAAAAAAAGTATACCTTTTGCTCATCTATCAGCTAGCAGGAAAACAAAGAACCTCCCCCCCCAAATTAATTTATAAATATAATTTTATACTATCTATCTAAAAATAATAATCATTTTTTAAATAAAGGAAAATACATCTGGAATTTCAGCTATGCAAGCAGTTTCTAACTACTCAGAGAAAAATCAGAGCAAAAGATTACTGCTATTATTTGTGTGTGAACAACCAAAACCAGATTTTACAGCTGCCTAAGTTAGCTCCCTACAAATTCTGATCACATTTTTTTCTCAGTGGCACTTTAGTTAAACCTGCATTTGATTTATTTTGAGTAAACAAGCACCTTCTTTTACATGGCTGTTACATTACCCCAGCATTCCCACCATCAAGCATTGCTGAGATACAAAATACCAAACACTAAGTAAGAAATACATGCAACACAAGCATGGCCTTGAAATTCCATTTGCATGTTTTTGAAAACATTACTGTTCTCTATGACAGGTCATAAATAAGTCCACTACCATATCAACTAATGTACTCAGTGACCAAAATTCAGTCTTTAGCATGGTGACTTTGTCAGGAAAAAGAAAAAAAAATCATAAACAGACTTATTTCTCAGCAGCAATTAACAGTATTTTAGAGTAAAATGGAATACAGAAAAATACCAAGATCTCCCATTCATCTTCTGCCTTCTTTAGGTTTTTATGATCTTTTTGAGGCTCTTATGCAGGGAAAAACCCCTCTGCTCCTTCTCTCTAGGCATAAACTAGACTGTCAAGCATAGTTACCCTGACCTACTCCTCCTTAATGAAATTGGTTTTGGTGAGGGTTTTTTTAGCTTTTGTTAGTTTGTTTTGGTTGGTTGGGTTTTGGTTTGGGTTTTTTTTTTTTTCTTTTCAAGAACAATTATTTTCTTCTGCACAAAATAACTGGCACATTGATGCTTGTCAGATTAATTTTGGACCCATATTTAGGTTAAGTAGGACATCAATAACCATAGTGCTCGTTTTGTCAGCGCTGAGTCAAGCCACACGTTACCCACTTTCTCCATGCAAAACGCGACCAAAAAGAAAAAAAAAAAAGGAGGGGGGAGGGAGGGAAGAAGAAGAAGAAAAAAAAGGAAGCAGCATTGTATATTTATTTCTGCCATCTTTCTTTAGTCTTCTTTCTCCAGGGGATTCAAATGAACCCCCACTAAGCTTTTTCTTTTTCCTTTGTAGTCGGTATACAGTTTAGACTAAAGTATTAATATTTTTTGCTAACGACTTGTTCATGCGTGTACATGAAGTTTACGCTCGCCTACATGTTAATATGATCAAACAACACCAGACTTAAAACTTAAGCAAAGCCTTAATTTTATCTTTTTTGGAGAGCTGTGTGTAAGTCAAGTCATATTTTGATTAGAGTGATTCTTCTAGGGAGTTCTAGGGAATTTCTAGGGAAATTAAATGGGAACTGCAGGCACTTCCCAGCGCATGGGAATAAATAAATTGAAATTTTAAAAAATCACTCCGAATATATTCTCAAGATTCCCCCACAAGATCAATCTAACCTCACCTTTCCAATCCTAAATCCACCACAACAGAATAGATGTTTCTAATTGTTTGTGGGGTGTTGTGCCCATGTATTTTGTAGTACTTTGCATGTTATTGAGATAAATCCAGCAATTTAAAGCTGAAGAATAGGCTTTCCTGTCAAGGGATGGATTTCTGTTAAGTCCTTATCTGCATATAGATGTTTATTTATGATCCTATTACCTGCAAAACTGTGACCAGCACTTTTCAAATATTCCTTAGGGTTTCAATTGTGAGAGTTAACAGGCAAGAACAAAAGCAGTATTTTAAATAGCCTGTGTTGAAATTTTATGTCTACTATGAATTGCTCTCTAAGAAGTGCCCCAAAAGTAATGAGGGAAAGAATCCTCATCTGAGGTGCAAAACTGCTTCTAGAGAAAAAGCAGCCCCCCGACCCCGAGTCCTTCATCCCACAGTCCCTGTCAAACAGCATGGCAGCTTTCCCTGTGATAATATATGAACAGGAAACTTCAAAGCAGCATCACGGCTTTGAAACTGTAGGTTAAGGGTAAAAGATGATTGCTTAAAAGGACAAGAAGTTTCAAGTAGTACTACCAAGCAGAACAATAGGTTTAGGTTGGCAATCAATGGTTTGAGTGCTAACCAGCCACAAAATCCTAAAACCAATTAACACCACACACATCCAAACACAATTTAACACCAAATTCTAAGCAGTCTTACAATTTCACCTGAATAAATAAACTTTCCTTAAAGAGCCAGAAACCTCCTGTCCACATCCACCATTCTTTCTTCCTAATCGAAAGAGGTCAAAGGGAATGGATGAAACCACAGAAGACTTCAGTTATTCCAAAGCAATATACAGCTGGTATACCTATTATTACTATTTAAATATCAAAATGACAACAACAAAAAAAATGCTACCACAGCTTCTTTTTGTTTAAAAGAGACGGGATGCAGTGAAGTAACAAGCAGTTCAACGGGAGGTTTCTGTTTTAGCAGGATACTGTATTCACTGGAGAGAAGAAAACCCAAGCATCTAATAACATTTATCCTCCCAGAAGTATTTTTCAAATGAATATGTAAATAAATGTTTTTTAAAATACAGACATGCTGTAACACCAAGTATCCATCTTTTTAGTGAAGGTTTCACTATTAAAAGTCATCAGAGCACCTTCTCCCCAAGTAACACCTACCACTAAATACTGCACGAGTTATGACAGTGCTTTTCCTCTTTTACTTTCTTTTTCTGCTACTATGTTTACCAGAAGTTCTCGCAAAGGGCAAATCATATTCCACACCAACATGGAGTATTCACTTCCAGATCCCGTAGCAATGCTCGCCCACGAAAGCACACGTTCACACAGGTTTGTGAAAGACCTTACACGTATTTATCTCCATACAATCTATTTTTGGAGTTACACCAATGTGGATGCTTTTTATTGCCTTGAAGGTTATCTTTCCTTCTGAATTTCTTTCAAGTGTCTTTATCGCTTCAGTGCATCTTGGCAAGCCTGCTACTTCCTGGTATTTTGAAATACCTTTTGAGTTTGAAGACTCGAAAGTTGAGAGATTTTTACAACATCTAACAAAGGAGCATATCTTTAATTAATGTCTTTATCTTTTCATGACTGGAGTAATCTTTGTTATGAATAATGTACTTCTCTGCACTCTTGTTTTTAAATTGATTTCACAACAGTTTTCACAAAATGGATGTCCTAAACTTTATGAGTGACACCTTTCAACACCACAGATCTCCTTAACATAAACACTGCCAATATCTCAATATCACTTTTTTGAACGTGCCTACTGTATATATTTCTTCTAGTATTTTCTGCCTATTCTAGCTTGAAGTTTACCTTGAGACATTCTGGTCTTTTAAACAGGGTACTGCTAGGCACTGACCGATCATGTTTTGGTACCTTCTTGCAGAAACACTATTATTTGACATCATTACCCAATTTCCTCTTGAAATGCTAAAAAGAGACACCAAGAGCAATAAACATCTTCCAGGAAGTCTTTAGCCCATCTCAGCTATCAAACATTTTAGAGGCACCCTCTAAACTACCACGTATTCCAATTCCATCTGATTCTGCCCCGTTTACTGATAGTACTGCTAATTCTCCTCCAGCATGGAATGTGACAAGAAAACAAATAAAAAATATCTCCTGTTCTTGCTTACAGCTTCCCTACCAATTAGAGATGGTGGGTAAACAGGAAAACATTATACACCTGGTCTTATCCAACCTCAGGCTTTATTATTTTAATTGGTTTATTAACTGATCCTGCTCAGTGTTAGCTTGGTTTTGATCCCTGGCATTTTACACACAAAATAACCATCATGTCTTTGACTTGAGTATGGGACTTTGCTTGCAAGTATCAGGATGTCTTTCCCATTCAGATCTCTACTACTACCACCTTCCCTGCTGCTTCTCTCCTGTAACTCCCAAGCTTTGTTGCCTGCCCCACAGTCAGGCTGCTTCTCTTTCAGTCCAAAGAAGCATTTTCACCCAAAAAAGGTCAGCTTTCATCCACTAGAGCCGAGTTCCAAATGCTCATGCAAGATACACGGTAAAGGTACATTACACAAGCCTTCCCTTGCTCTTTTCAGAGAGGGAAGAAAAGAAGATTGAAACTCTCTAAATGGAAGTGCTTGAGGGACCCTAACAAGCCACACTGAACCACCATACATTGCACAATAGAAACTTTTCCTACCATAAAATTAGTATTTGCAGTCAGCTACATGCAAAAAACGATCGACACTCCCCAATGTTTTGAAGTCCACATTGGTCTTCCAGGGTCAATATGACTGATGGACTGTGTCTTCATAAATACACATGCATACACTACCCCTGAGGTCGGTGATCGCAGAAATATTGCGTGCAAGAATGTACCATCCATCCAGAATTTGAAAGACTTCTTTAATATCTTCCTAAAGTTAAAACTAAAGACATTCACTGTAGAGCACACCCTGTAAAAGAAAAAAAACCCAAACCCTCAACCTGTAGATTATGAAGCCTAATGACCACAGATCTTTATTTTCATAAGATTAACACTAAAGCAGTATTTTCTCACAGGACTGCATTTTCCCCTTTTAAAATTTTCCCCACAACCTTCTGGTTTAAGTCTGCTAAAAGTTACAGCTGCTGGATTTAGGGTTATATTTCTTAGACTTGTCCTGATGTTATTATCTATTTATTGTTATTCACCTAATTTAATTCTCTTATTGGCTTACCATTGGTAAGAATACATGCCCGATCTTCTGATTTTTACAATTTTATTTTGATAGCTGATAAATTACTTCTGTGGTATCCAGCTCGTGTTCAGAAAGGCTCACAGAGTGATCTCATGTGATCATAATCTTATATCCTACCCTGCCTGCATTCTGTGTCTCAGTGCCCCATATGTACTGGCACATATAAAACACAGAATTTCATACTCTCTCTTGACTAGGTAAAAAATTCTCTCTTTGTGGATATATATACATATATATGCACGTATCCTACATTTGTGTGTATATATATATATATGTACACAGGTACAGACAAGCTATGTAGATGTATTTGCACACCTCTATCTGCACATGCAGGAGCATTCTTTCACAGGCAAATGACCTTTATAAACCCCATGTTTTCAGGACGCCCTAAAGAGATTAACAGGATTGCAGAGAGAATTTTAGGCATGAGGACAGAGCATTTCTGTGGCACAGGGAACCGAACAAACTGCATAATGAAAATTTGGAACCCTGGAAAATACAGACGGAGGATTTTGTCTTTAGTGTTTCAATAACTTCCAGCTTTTGTAGAAGTATCCTAAAACTAAATTTACAGTTCAAACATTGTGTAGGCATGCATGTGGAGAAGGCAAATACATTAGACATTACAGTTTCAGAGATGCAGCTCACAGGAGTGCTAAGGAGAAGGGCTTTGCCCTGCAAATGCTAAATCACTCATGCTTGTAACTTCTGCAGATGCTCAAGTCAAGCTACACAACAGCAGGAGCACAGAATTACTGAGCCCTGTCGTGCACAAAGCGTAAGGCACAGTCAGATTTCCTGCTACTGCAGAAAAGGCAATGTTAAATGTAACGTAAAGCTATTCCCCATATCCTCCATAAAATATAGCTGCTGCTTAGACTGTATTAACTGCTGCCAAGTTCAGCACAGGGATTAGAGAGGACAGTCAACCATTTCACATGGGGGCATGCATGTCAGACAGGAGCCATCCCTCGTATGAGAGTAAAGCCCTGTACCAGCATTCATCATCTCCTGGCTGATAGCAGGCAAACAACTACCCTAAGCCATATATCACATTCAGCAAGGAAGAGACTTTGCCTTCCCGTCTTAACTTGCTAAAAGGCACAGAGGGCTGCCTCCTCTGACACCCTCCTACTTTCTGCCACTCAGGAAAGCATCCCATCTCCAGGTCAGGCAAGCAGCAGTTTGGCAGCCACCTCTCTGCTACCCAATTCCTGCTGAGAAAGAGTTGTGACAGCAAAATCTGAATATATTTCTCTGTAGAGCTTCAATAGTGTATTTGCTTTGCAGTACGGAAGAGCTGACAACTTCACATGTCAAAGCCATTTTACTACTCTGCAGCTTCCAAATATTTTTCCCTGCAATTCTTTTTCATTTTTTCTGTGCCCTCCCTCCTGCACTGCAAATATTCTAATCTAATATTCTCAGTGACAGGACTGAGGGCTGATTAAAGTGTTTGCCAGTGATGACTAAAATATGCTCAAATGGCACACAGCTTGTAAGGACAGATCTGCAACAGGGAAGGAAAATAATTTATGAGCATAACCAGCTTTAAATTTGCAGTAGAATCATTATCTTCGCCATCCTCCATCCATCAGGAAAGCAAATAATTGTAATTTCAGATGGGACATAGCTCTTGCATATTTAAAATACCCAGTAATTATTCGAGTGAAGGAAGTCCAATCAAATGCAGTAATTTTTTTTCCTTCCACAGAAATGAAACAGATCTAACAATCCTTGCCTAAAATTCATCCAAGTCTTCAATATTTGTTTAAATTATATTAGTCTTTAAAGAAAAATCTGACTCTTACACTTTAAAAAAGAGATGCTTTAGACAGATTTAATGAACTTTTACCACATACTTCTTTTTTGCCTTTTTTTTAAATGTGCACTTTTTCAATCTAGGCACTGTGCCTGTGGGCAGTGTGCTGGCTTCAACAGTTCCCCAGCTACTACAGCCCTGTGTTAGGCACTGTGCCAGACAATGCCTTATCCAGAAGAATTAAAAATGAGCTACTGACTGCACTTTTATTCTTGCCCAAGCTAGGCCACAGTACTGGTTTCAAGACAATCCTGTGGTACAGCCTGACACATAGTTCTTGCAAGGGACATGCTCTCCGCAATGAAAAGCAAACAAGCCATGCTTCACGAGCTCTGGTGAGGCTCAAAAGCTGCCCACAAACTCATCTCTGGTAGAAGAATCTTCATTGGTAGAAGAAATTTTGACTGCGATGAAAATGTAAACGAACACTGGATGATCAGTATGGAGAGGAACATTGCTGGAGAAGCCAATTCTTTGACTTTTAATACAGCATTAATTCCTCTGGAATACCTCCCTGTACTTAAGAGCGCTCTCTACCTCTCCATCACACCAGATGACAAAATAAGGCCACTGCAAGTCACTGAATAGCCTTTCCATCACCTGAGTCTCTCCAGAACATTTAATAGGAATACCACCTGAGAGATTCATCCCAATGGCAAACTTGGTTACAACTGGCCAAAAGATGAGACAGGACCTCAGGTAAATAGCTAGTCCACTCATCTGCCAAAAGCATCAGCTTTACCATTCCTTGAAGTTGCTTGAATAACCTCCACAGAGATACTCTGAAACTAATTTCAATCCCACCCAAATACTTCTTAGTGCAAATTCAGCTGGTCCAAATATGCATCTGGAGGGATCAAAAGGACACAAATTCCTGATTCTTACAAAGCATTACATCTGACCCACTGGCTGCTCTTCTGGGAGCTGGGAGACTAAGCTCAGCTGGCCCACTTCTTTTGATGATTCAAAACTGGATTTAACCATATCAGCTCATGCTTTCCCAGCACCACTAACAACAGTGAAACAGAAACTCTCCTCTCGAATTCGTACTGAAGGGGGAAGAGGCCCGACACCACTGGGAAGGGTCAGGAATTAGTCACCACCAGAAAAGGTGGCAGAAGGAACTAATGGTAAAGAGAAGTTTATTGATTTGCTCCCTTTACTAACTCACACCTCCTGCTCCATTGAAAACAAAAGCCCAAAATGAGCATTTGATCCAGAACCAGGCTCTCCACAACCTATTCTGCCTGTCACCATCTGCTTGGAGCCAATTCCTTTCCGGTTTGGCATTCCTCATATAGTACATTTGTCTACACCACAACACTCCCCTAAGAAGCTGTGTGAAAAGGCTTAGCACAGCGAAGACAAGGGAGAAAGAAGAGATGCTCCTTGTGAAGAAGCAGCAGACATTAGCCAAGAACAAACAGCCAAGTGAGTTGTTACTCCCTCTGTTATTCGAGGATTTGTCCAGGATCTTCTGAGAATCTAAGATATCTATCTTCTATCTTACAAATGTATGATAGCCAGTATGTAATCTCTCCTTTCAGCCTTTTAAGAGGTTGATGCGATGATGATTTTTTGCCTTTTTATATACCCCTTTTATATACCTCTTTATATAGCCTTTCATGTAGCTTTTATATATCCTTAGTGCTTTTAGCCCACATACTTGTAACTCCCTAAGTCTGATACCCCGTGTCCCGTTAAGCCAGGAGACCAAACATCCTGGAAGCCTCACGTCTAAGGGTCAGACAGCCCCAGACACCAAGGTCCTCTCTAGAACACATCCTGTAAACTAAGACAGGCCCATCCAGGGGGGAGATTCCTCAGAATGGGGGATTCATTCAAGTCTCTCATTGGGGAATCTTTGATAGATGTGCTAATTTGCGTGGCCTGTAAGTTGTATACACGATCTATCGGGTGGGGGCATTCCGGTGGGGGCATCCCGGGGAGTGCATTCCGGGGGGCACTTCGGCGCACTCCACTCGGACGGTGTGGTGCACCAAGGATCCTAAATAAATACCGAGGTAAAAAACCCTTTTCCCTTTACCCATGTCTGGCTCTCAATTTTAAGACCAGGAGAAGGCAACAAGGTAGGCAGTAAGTTTGGCTTTTTTCTGATTCACACACACACACACACACACACACACACACACACGTACGTATGTAAAAATTCCTGAAATGAGTGACAGTTACTTAGAAATCACAAAGTACTTCCCTTTCCAACTCATCATGACAAAGAATCAAGCCTTGGAAATGTCTTTATGCAGTAATTTCTTAATACAATTTAAAAGTTTTCATGCTACCAATGAAAACTCATAATAAGATAATCCTATCTTTTTAAGCCACTGACGCTATTAATTTGACCAAAGAAATAGCAAAACACAATTTGGTCTATCAAATCCCACACAAACTACTCTGTAGTTGGCTTTCTGCTGCCTTTCTCATCCTCATCTGAAAACTAGGGAGGCATCAGAGCACATAACTTACTTTTTTGTTCTTTTAGGTAGACCTCGAAAGCCAGACTATGCAAAGGACCATCTTGTCTTCCCTGCCCCAAAACCAAATCGATGGGAAAAACCCCAACCTAATCGAGTTCACGAAAAAGAAAGTTTCACTATCTTTGTTTATACTTTTGTTTTCTACTTTGCAACCTGGTGAGGCTCAAAACAACTGAGCCATTTTACCAACAGAGGAAAAGCAGGGAAATAAATGAAACATTCAGCTGAGGACTATCCCTCAGGAAAGCACTAATTCCAGTGAAGTCAACCCTAACAGTGAGCAATGGAAGAAGCAACAAACAAACTTGAAAATTCTAATTAAACACAGGAGAAGGGGGGGAAAAAAAAAAAGAAAAAAAAAGATGAGTCTGCAAGTTTTCCATCCCTTTGCTTTCGGTATCAATGAATCACACCCAGTACGGAAATTAACTCAAGCTCAGACTTCAGTAAAAACAGTACCTCATTGCAGCACTGCCTGTTTGCTAGGATTTTTTTTCTACAGACTTCACGTGTTCTGATCTGTACTGATGTTCCCCTTTCTTTAACCAGCCAAATCTGGGAAACCTAGTGATGAACCCCTTATGAATTTACCTAATCTAGGGTTTATGTAAAGACAGAGGCACTTCTGACATTTAAAAATGCATTTTAAGCCTTAATTTGACAATAAATGCTTTGAACCATGAGTATTAACAATGCCATAAAGACAAAGCTAACAGATAAAATAGCAATGAGCTAGTAAGAAATGGGAGTATTTCTCCTGGTATAAAAAACCCCCCCAACAGCCCAACAAAAAGAATCCACCCTCACATAATGTGTGGGAATGACAGATCCGCTCCGACTAAAAAGACAAAGTTGACGTGCCTAAAGTACATGTTTAGGATCCTAGACTTGGCTTAACTCAAACAACTTTGATTGGATGGGGTCCCTCAACAGTATTAAAACCGCTCTAATTGCATTCTTCAAGCCAGCTGAAAGCTGACAGCTTCCGCTCTCCCGCTCGCTATCAGGGCACATCAAGGACTTCTGTTATGAGAGGAGCACCTGGTCCAAATTTATTTCAACGGCCCAGAGCAAAAAGGGAAGGTGCTTAATGTTCAGCCACAATGGTGACATTTTTACGATACGTCCAAAGTTCAGAAACAAACAAATGAAGGATTTGAAAGGCGCACGAACAGAAAGGGTGACAATAAAAATTCAACATTAATATATCAATTTTAAAACGCATACCACCCATATACTTGAGGGCAAGGCCAAAAGTTCGAAGCAGAGAAAAGAAGAAATCTGCAGAGCTAGCTCGGAAGAAAAAAAATATTAATTCTCTGTAACTGTTGGAAAGAAATGTTGACCTTTTACTGAAAATGAAACATTTCATTCCATCCTATTTTAGATGACTACAAGTAGCGCCAGTCATTCCACCCGAAAGTGGTGGCACATTTCAGCTTTAGCAGAATAACAAGTGATAGGGCCGGAAAACCTCTCTACATTTTATGTTAAATTGTCTGGTTTGTGCCCCTCCCCCTGCCCCATGGTTAAAAATCAAATTAGCTGGAGGAGCAGAAGGAGATGCACACAGGCTAATACTATAAAATCTTCAGATCAGCAGAGATGAGCGAATAATTATTGAGAAATTTATCATAGTGTTAAAGAGGCTTTAATAAATGTTTCTCAATTTATTTGAAAAATACCATTGCTATTTTTAATCGAACCTTTATGAACATGACACTCTTGCTCAACTCAAAATTAGGCCAACTTTATTTCTGCAGCTACAACTAGGCTACAATTACAGTCATTATGTAAATTTATAGAAGATTTCTCATGTACAGAATGACTGAAGACTGGACAATTTTAGAAACTGAAATGCTGAAATTGCTCCACAGTAATCAGTGCATATCCACACAACAAAGCAAAAATGACAGAAAATCTCACATCTATGCAATGACACAGGAAGCATCAATTACCTCTTTATAAATAACAACATTTAGGAGCAATTTTAAATGTGTGTTACAAAAACGGGAAACAGATTATTCCACATTAAGCAGTTCTGTAGTACATATAATAAAGACGTTGAGTTCTATGCCTTGAAAATGCCTATAGAGGTGTAAGAGGTCTCTATACTGAAAAGTATCTTTCAGTATATAAGGTCTATATACTGAAAGAGAGAAAGTAAATTCTTAAATCAGTGTATTGGCTTTTGTTTTGCAGCAGAAAGCATATATTCCCTCCTTACTTTAGAGTCAGTATACATGGCCAGACTTGCTGCCACATATGAAGTTATTAGCATGCCCACATGTGGTATTTTTTCTTTACTAAATAGACAAAAGTGTAATTTAGTAACTGACTGAGAGAATCTGCAGTACAAGCTAAAGTACCGAAAAAAGACGTCTTTCAAGAAAGACTGAAAGACATAACTACACAGGCAAAGCCACACCATCTTTAAAAATTAATTCCAAGTAACTTATGGAACAGTTAATACTGCAATTTCTTGCAATTTTGTGCTGCAGCTCTGCCTTCTCATGAAAATTCCCCTGTATTCTGCAGGGCAAATTAGAGAACAATACCCAAGCACAGACTTTTCTTGATGGTGTCCGCTGATACCAATCATTAGTATTGACTAATTGTGACTATTCTGCTTGATCAGGAGCATACTTCTCAGAAATGGTCTCCTTCTGCTTGCTTCCTATTAACTGGGACAAACTTCCTTAAGGTCTTTCTCAAGAACTGCCTGATTTTAAGAAACACCACATTTCCTTTTTTTACTTACTGAACACTTACATTGACTTTTTCAGATAGCATTTTTTAGTGCACTAACAGACATTTTCTTTTCACTAAGCAAGTAATGTTTTTTATTAAAAAGTTATCTGTAACAAGATTTAGTGATCTTTAAAAACCCAAATCCCACCCCCAATGTTCCCAAAATCTACTAGTGAAATACACATTTTTTTAAAAGAAAACAAAAGCGAAAAAAAAGAAGGAAGAGGTGTAGAAGAAATACATGCATAGCGGAAGAAAGAGTTAACAAAATCTGCAGTGTGCCTCAAAATGAGCTATAAAAGTTCCATAATGAACCTTCTAGTCCTGAACTATCTCTCAGGCGCATTCACTTATATTTCTTTATGCTGCCATCTCTCACTTCAAGTATAACAAGAGAGTTAAAATGTAATTTTACATGTAGGTATATCACCTCAAATTAGCAACATAAAATTACTGACATTTATTCTAAAGAAAGCCCTACTGGCTAGAGGTAAAATGCTGAACTAGCATCTGTCAGTACTGCTAATTGAGGTAAGGTTGGGAACTATAAAGTACTATTAAAGGAGTAAAATAATACCAAATGGAAACACTGAAAAGGTACACTACCCTTCTGACACTCTAAATTATTATCCCGATTAAAGTAGCTACTATGTTTGACTCCTAAAAGTGCCATGGACAGTAATGTGCTTCAGAATTGCAAGGAACATTTTTACTGGCCACAATACCTGAAAAAATCCACATTAACAAATTCTCGCAATATAATATCTATATGTTTGATGTATTTTTAATGAAGTATTCCATCTCCCGTATTTTTAAAAAGCATCTGTCTTTTTTAGAAAGTGCCGCATTTCCATACCTCCAGCTTCAGCAGTTCCACCCTGTCCTCTTCGGGCTAAGCTTTGAGCAGATTTTTAGACCACAAGCTACTTGCAAGGCTCTTGGCATCATCTTATGAATGATGAATGACAACAGGATAAAATCCAACACTGGACTGAAAGGTAAAACAGTTAAATCTAGAGAAGTGTTACTAAAACTTATCCAACTTTATCTTTTTTTCTTGTTTGGCATATCTACTCCTTTGACACCACGGTGTAGAGTTCTGTGTATTCATTTGGGAACACACAGCAAATTTTACTACAGCATCCAGAAGTCTTTAAATAAATTCAGTTTGTCAAATAGGCATTACTGCTTCCTCTTTCAGGAGGAATAGCTGGGGAAGAGAATCCAATTTGTTGCTAGGCACAGCTTTTAGAAAATTCACAGACTTACAAAACAGCAGTAGCCCTGGTATGAAATAAAGGCAATATGCAGAACATTCAGAGATGAGAAGGACTATTTTTTCATTTACTTCTGTGTGAATAAGTGTGGTAGGTAAATTTATTTGCAGATACCTGCTCTTTGAGAAAAATGCTGAAACCTGATGGTAACACAGTCACAACAGTATGCCTACTCTGCTTGAAAAATACTAAGCTGTATTAGGTTAAAAGCAATCATTTATGGCCAGATCCTAAGGGATTTACTTTTGTACAGACTGCTCACACGAGGAACAAAATATAGTATATATTTCTGACCTGCTAAAAACTTTCATAATAGGACTAGTTATCAAAGGAAAGTTCATGCCTGCCCTTTCACCCCCACAGATAAACTGAAAAATTTCAACTGGTTTAACATTTGGACATACTGAAATGAAGCCAAACAGAACATACTTCAAACTGAAAATAATTTCCAGGCTGAGCTGTATGAAACTCATGTAGGTCATACACAGAATCTTTAACCTCACGAAGTTCAACAGTGGGAAATACAACGTCCTACACCTGGGAAAAAACAACCCTATGCACCAATAACGTGCTAGAGGTTACTCTGCTGGAAAGCACCTTGGCTACTAAGGACCTGGGGGTTCTGGGGGACACCAAGTTGAACATGATCCAACAGTGTGCCCTTGTGACGAAGAAGGCCAATGGTATCCTGGGCTGCATTAGACTTGCCAGAAGTGTTGAGCAGAGGTTCTTCTCCGCCACTCTGCACTGGTGAGGACACGGCTGGAGTGCTGTGTCCACTTCTGGGCTCCCCAGTACAAGTGAGACATGGACATACTGGGGAGAGTCCTAAAGAAGGTCCACCAAGATGACAAAGGAACGGGAATGTCTCTCCTGTGAGGAAGGGCTGAGAGCCAGGACTGTTCAGCCTGGAGAACAGAAGGCTCAGGAAGGTCTCATCAGTGTTTACAAATGTCTGAAGGGAGGGTGCCAAGAGAACAGAGCCAGGCTCTTTTCAGTGGTGCCTACTGACAGGACCAGAGGTAAAAAAAGAAGGAGACTCTTGTCTGAACAGCTGGAAACACTTTTTCATCATGAGGGTGGACTGAACACTGGCACAGGTTGCCAAGTGAGGTTGTGGAGTGTCCATCTTTGCAGATATTCAGATGCTATCTGGACAACGTCCCAGGCAGCCTGCTCTAAGTGACCATCTTTGAGCAGGGGAGTTGGACCAGATGACCGACCTGCAGAGGTCTCTTCCAACCTCAACTCCTCTGTGGTTCTCTAAAAGAAGTTCCACAATTTCTATGTGCATTTTATAGTCACCAAGAAAGTATTTTTCATATTCTAAATGATCTGAATGTCAGTTTTTGTGTGGGAGACTGCATGCATGCACACATGCATGTACGTATGCACACAGGTGTCCTTACTCCTTTGAAAGGACAGAGACTCGGTACTTAATGTTTTTACTGCCTCAAGAATTCCACATCCCAAGACCTCGCAAAAAAATACCTAGCTTGAAAAGTCATGGTGAATCTACTACATATGGACAGTTTTTAAGAGGGGAAAAGGACACAGTTTTTCTTGAGTTAAGAATGTCAGAATAGTCCATCAAGCTAATTAAGGTGTTACCTGCTGTAAAAAAGTCCCCAATTTCAGAAGAAGAATAAAGAAAAGCCTTGAAAGCCACCAAAGTTCTCCCTGGTATTTTGTCAGCATTCAAGTGACATCCACAGATTTAAGTGAAATGCACCGGTTAACTGGGGCATTAAAGCAACCTCTGCAGAGCTGGACAGTTTGTAAAGTTCATTAGCACCCAGATTACTTTCTTACAGACTCTTTGAGCCCCTCAAAATCATCTGAAAGATCATTAGATTCTGACACGCTGTTCTTATATATCTAAATGACCTTTCGGATATGCTTTTCAGGTTCTCACCGTGAACACTGCATGCCAAATGTCACCAAAATTTTTTTGAAGTTAAGTGTCACCAGAAGACATTTTGACAGGCCATTTTGTTGCTAGATACAGCAACAGAATTATGTTACACTGAGGGTGAGGGACTGAATGGGAGAAAAAGCATCTGATCCCTAGCCAAGTACACCATTACTTCAGAGTTACCCACAGAGAAGCTTATGGAGGAAGGAGAGGCCACTACTCCAAGCAGCTCAAAGCTCCTGGAATCCTCAGCCCCAGGGGGTGTTTTAAAGAGATCGAGGTAGCTGGAGAAGACAGGCAGCATGGGCTGCACTACAGGGTAGTTCCCCAGTCTTAAGCACCACCTGGGTTCCCAAGCAGGGCCAGCTTTTCTCAGTGACCAGTTTCAGCGAAACGCAGACTGACAGTCTGTTTTCCCAAACCTCACACCTACTTTGGCATAAGATGATTGAATAATCTCATCTCTTCCAAGAAGTAGGCTCAGCTTACATCTCATCGTGTGCGCAAAAATGGGGGCACCCACCACATCGTGCACCAAGACAGCTCACATTGCCAGAATGAATGCACGACTCTCTCCTGCAAGCCCACTGCACCTCCAGGTGCAAAGCAAGCGTACAAACGAACGCTTTAAGAGGATTAGGGAAGAGAGGAGGGAGGATCGGGGGACACATTTTTATGGGAGAAGGGGAAAAATGCATTGTTTTGTCTGTACCAGATGTGAGTGTCCTCCTTTTGACTTGCCAATCTTTCCCTTCCAAAGAACTCCATGGCAGTAAGATGATCCAGTTCAAACAAACATCAGAACAAGTCTGCCACATCACCTGAGTCAATCAGTACAAGTGAAAACCATTAGAAACTGCATGTGAATGAGCAAACAAGCATCAAAAGACAGGAGTTCATGCACCTTCAACTTTACAGGGACAGCCAAGAACCATTTTCAATAAAAGGAGTTCCTAGTAACTTCCAGAAAACTAAAAAATTTCTATGAATTACTCAGCAACTGAAAGAGAAGAAGGCCTTGGGTCAGACACACTTTCTAATGCATGTCTCCTATCCCTCTGATACTGCCTTTTTGCACCATGAGCACTCAGGACCACAGACTTTCACAGTAGGAGGGAATGAAATTTCCCCATCCTCAGGAGCAGGGCTGCACCTTCCAACGTTCTCCAGCGACATCTGAAGATGGTTCATCTGACTACCACCAACATTACAGGAAGTTCACTGCACTGAAATAGGGTTAGAAAACCATGGAATTCCAGAGAAGTCGGACTTCTCAGAGCCACACAATTCATAACGTTAACTTGTTATTAGACAAAGAGCTTACCAATGGAATCTTAACAAACAGGTAAAATAATTGTGACCAACCTGCTGAACAAGCCACATAAAACCATCTTTTTTTTTCTTTTTTTCCCCAACCAAGCAAAACATAACATCACAGAACTTCCATGAAATTTCACATCACACACACACTGAACACATGAACTAGACAGTGGGGTGTAGCAGGGGGTGTGTCTGCTCTACATGCTACCCAAAAAAAAGCAGACCACCTGCAGCTTAGTCAGGAGGAGACTTTAAAAATACAGATGATAAATGGAACTGAGAGGGTGGTACAAAGTAACCAGCTTCTCCAAATAAATATTCTCCACAGCTGTAAACTAGATTTTGAGTTCCTGGGGAAGCAGGAACAAATCCTCAGATAAAAAAATGCCACACCGACTTAATTAATAGATATGTGGGAGCAAAGAAAGGCTGACATTTCTATAGCAACAGAATTAATGGCGCAGGGAAGTATTTAATTCCAAATTTTCAATTTAAGTTTCTGGCTTTCACTGGGGTTTTCTTGGTGGTATTTTTTGGTCGGTTGGTTGGTTTAGGGGTTTTTTTGTTACAATGCAAACTAAGATATTCGTCAGGGTTTGGGAGTGCATAGATTTGAGCACTCAAGCAATAATGTAAGTGTAAATCAGCAAAACCAGCTTGACTTTATTCCATCTACAAGCTTTCCCCACCCAGAAAAGTTTCCAGAAACATGAGCTGAACCTTGAAGTTTGTTAGATGCTCTTTCCCAGGCCTTTATAAACGAAAAGCAATAAAACGTTGCAGGCAAAGCATTCTGATCTTGAGACACCGTGTACAGTACTTATAGCAACCACCCTATGGAAGTCTTGTTATTGCTGCCTATTAAAAAAAGAAATCTGAAAACCAGAAAGTTAAAGCCTTGCTGCTGTGGAGTAAAAGAATGGTCTTTTTATGGTGTGCTACTGCTGCCTTAAGGGGTAAATCCTGTTTAGGGCAAACCCTAGAAACAAAAAAGCCCAGCATCGCTGTTGTATTAAACAGATCCCTCTTTTTGCTGATTTTATGGCACACATAGAGCAAAAAACCTCCTTATCAGAACAAATGCTCAACTACTTACTTGAAGCCAATTAAAAATGATTGTAAGATGACTTTTAAATTAAGGCTTTCAAGATACTCAACCAGCCAAGTAAACTGTGAGAGCCGGATGCCCACCCTCAAAAGTTTAGTGCTAGCGTCCCACCACCCACTCCCTCTTGTTTCATAAATAAAGTTATTTAAGATTCCAGATCCCTTCTTTGATATATGCAAGCTGCTTTTTGGGAGGATTGGTCTTTTTATTTGCAGATAGAGTGGGGGTAAGGGGAGGAGGAAGGGAGAGAGAGGAGAGAATCAAAGCTACACAGCTTCAATTCGTATTGCAAATGGAAAACTTGTAGGCTCCTAAAAACCCCAGTCACTAGAAATTTTATGCCAAAAACCTAAAAGCGAACAAAGTGGAGAGGTAATATCAGTAAATCAAGTGAAGGTATCCATCTGAGGTTAACTTGTACCTTTAAATAAAAAGAAGCTTAGCTCAATCCTTTATCAAAAGCTGTAGAGTGTCGAAGCAGTGGGACTTTTAGTAATAGAAACAACCCTCATCTTAGGCTCATCTAGATTTTTTTAAAGGTACTTAGAGAAAGAAATTAATTCCTCCTCAGCTATTTCTATCTATAATTCATAAAAATGGTAGCTAGCCAGACATCTTAATTTTGTTTTAACCAGCAATGGGAAAGAAGCAATGAAGTTTTCCTTCCTTTTTTCATCAGTCTTTGAAAAGCAGTAACATGCACAGCAAGGAAAGATTAATAAAACTTAAGACACATTAACTAATTAAATGGTAGTGAGCCGGTTGTACTCTGCTTGTAAATACGGCCCCGTTGGGAAGATATGTCACATATTAAGGTCCAATCATTATCTACCATATCACCAGGCTGGAATATGAAAACAGATGTTACCAGTGTTTTCACTTCTCCTTGATTTCCAATCACTAACTTTACAATGTGCAAAAGCAAGAAAAAAACTCAAGCCTAACCTCAACGTGTATTTTTTAAAAACCCTCAAAACACAGAAAAAAAATTAATATTGAATTAATGACTAAGAAAAACCATTTCAGAGGATTCAAACTCTACTGTAAATTTAAGGAAATCCACATCTTATAGTGCTGTTTGCCACCAACAGCACAGAAA
Source organism: Mohoua ochrocephala (assembly GCA_013398855.1). Lineage (NCBI taxonomy): Eukaryota > Metazoa > Chordata > Aves > Passeriformes > Acanthizidae > Mohoua > Mohoua ochrocephala. Next base: position 64,281 of record VZTA01007262.1, on the reverse strand, counting down.
CCTTTGTACGACTGTTCTACTACGTTAGATGAAAGAAACACAAAACATTACCTGCTAGAGGCTTACTTCAGTAATCTCAAAGTATAAAAAAAATGTGTTTTAAGATAACACATCAGAGGCTTAAAACAAGCTTTAAACAATTAATTCTTTTAAAAAACATCACACATGGATCACATGATATTTTGCTCATAGAAGTCGATATATATTTACTGAAGTTAACTTATGCCAGGTGAGGTTCACACCCAAATCCCTTTATTTAACCGAATATGTTTTTAATGCTTTTCCCCTTGACCTTCATGCTCCGTTGCAGCAATTGTATTTTATCTATAAATTGGTGTTTAGTGTTGGTTTATGTTACAGATAAAAACTTCAAGGTATTAATGCTACAAGCTTTTTTTAAAAAAGTTATTGCACGCATATTATGTTTTAAAAATATTTATGACAGAAGTATATTCATGTACGTATGTGGGTACATACAGACACCCACACGGAGCCTGACTCCCCACTAGGGAGCAAAAGGCAGCAACCTTTCATCTCAGAAGTGAAGTCATTTCTCAGCTACAGAAATAACACGCACACACGAAAAAATTAGCAAGTCTGGGGGTTTTGCCTTTGTTCAGCTGGGGTTTTTTTTGGTATATCTGCATTTTCAATGAGTTGCTTACAGTCTAGAAGCCTATGGTATAAATTTCATCCCAGAGTGAATTTTTATGATGGAGTTATAAACCCCTAAAGAAACAGGGTTTACAATGGAAGTGCTGACATAACTAACTATAGCAGCACTAGCAGTGCCTCTGTAATCAAGGCACATTATATTTATGAGGTAGGTAAAAGTCTGTAACCATCAATCACTAGAATCATATTGACAGATTCTAAGTTTGAGGTCCAACAGAATTAATATATTCAGTTTCTCACACCATTGATATGAAGAAGAGAATTTGCAGGCACTTTTATGGGCTTAGGCTTTGACATCTTTACAGAAATCAGTGAGGGGCTGTCTTGCTGAAACATTTCACTAAACTGCAGCCTCAGCATTTCTAGGTTTTGCACCAACCTTTCACAACATGCTGGAGAAGTAGATTGTCCAGAAACCAAACGTGACCTTATCCACATAAGCGTGCTTCACGAGCTGGTCATTGCCAACATTAATTCTACATATATCCACCAGACATTTAAAGTTATACCTAGGAATGATTAATCACCCAAAGAATATCCAACTCCTAAATTATAACTCAACATCCCTATATAAAACAATCTAAAATGTCAGCACCTCTGTCTTTATGATATCACACCGTTCCAATAATTCTGTTTTACAAGTAAATTCCTATTATACGTTAATAAGTGCTGTTGGTGGCTAAACTTCATGCCTTTGAGTAATGACCAGGTTGAAGGCAATTAGGCCGGCCAGGTGCAGCTGGGTTAGGTACTAATAAAAAGTTTTTAAATTTTACTATTTCCGTTTGGATTTTGGGGATGCATTCCAATCTGCCCAAATTAGGGAGGAAATTGTTTCCATGTTTTCAGCTGTTCCACGGTCTGACTATTACTGACCGATAACCTGCATAGACTTTTTTTTTTTAACTTGCATACATACACATCCACAGGACCAATGTCTTTATTTTTCAACTTGTCAGAGCAGTGCAGTAGGAAAACTAAGAAACTATTATAGAAGTTTGCAGAAATAGTTTCCAATTCAGTCACAAGGGTAGCTGGGCTTGAGTGAAACTTTTCTGAAATCAGAAAATCTGGGCTGGTTTTCAAAGTCTTTATATATAAATGCAGGACAAGAATTAAAATGCAGCCATGTTATGCGCATTTCTTCCTAAAGTCTAGACTGTTGTGAGTATGTTTTCCGTAATAAGGTAATTTTTTAAAATTACCTGACAACTTTTTGGTTTTTTTAATCAAGCTGGCTTAACACCATTTGTACTGATTCTAAAAGCCATGGTTTGAGATGTATGCAGGAAAATGGTGCTAATGCCTGTGGTTTTGGTCAGAGGAGGAAGGCTTTCTGAAGTGACACTACCGCAGGCAGCGTGCAAGAGTCTTCTGTGTGTGTACACAGGCACACTGACGTGCACTGTCCTGCCCTCTACATGTGTTCGTGTGTGAATCTTCCTCCAAAACTCAGCCTGAAGTTGAGCACAGAGAGCAACACACAGTCTGCTTCCAGAGGCATCAGGAAACTTCCACGCCTTCTCACCAGGATTTTCTCAGTAGGCAGTGGTATTGCCATGGACCTGAAGAACTGGGGGACAGAAGAATTATCCTGTTCCCTCCACAGAAAAGTCTTGAGATTTTGTATGGCTCTGAGCTTCTCACCCATATTACAAACTCGTTCTCTCTCATGAGGCTTTACTTCTGGAAAATGGGAGCCAGGGACATAGGTTCATTTTACATTCTCACAGCAGCATTTCTTAATTTTCATTCTCTACTTGTAAACCATACAGAGATAGCACTTGGTTCAGGAAGGTCCTGAGCCACAAATTGCAGGTGACTCTGAGAATATTCTCCAGCAGGATCAACACAAGCTTTCCCCATTCCTACTGTCCAGAAGAGCACCCTCAATGAAGCCTGGGCCAAAATGCCACTTAACAGGGACCTTGGGTCTGACTGACTTCAGCCACTTCTGACGAAAGCTCACAGCAAAGTGACGACGTCGAGAGCACATTGCACCAGCGACTGTACAGACACACTCCTCTGCTTCCCAGTGCCCCCAGTTCAGCATAGCAGGCTCTTCAATCAACAGGTTCGTATTCTGAACTCTTTTTAAGTCCCAGTCAGAAATTTAACCTCAACAACCTATAAAAGTCCAATAGCATTAACAAGAAGGCATCACTGGACAGGATTTCAGCACAACTAAGCTGCAACCTCTGCTCACTCTGAAGCTTTTGCACAGATTTCAGCTTAGGAAAATAAAAAAAAAGGGATTTTTGAAACCAGAACAAAAGTACAATTCTGTGTGCCAATTAACCCCCTTCCCCCCCCCAAATTAATTCCTATGACTCTATAATCTGAAGTTAAACATGGCATACTTTCACTTATTTAAAGGCATTGGTTTGCAGGCAAAATGAAATAGCAGTGCAGCATGCAGATAGGGACATAAAGGGAGCTCGAAGAAAATTATTTGCTTTGTTTCCACAAGTGAGCAGTGGCCTGAGGAGGGCAACATGTAGGTACATATTTAAATATGCAGAAAACTGCTCTGAATCACATGCTTTGCTACAACTGCCTGGCCTTTCAAGGGATTAGTGAAGTGCCACACACACAGTCAAATCTCACCATAAAATGTAGGCAGAAAGACACAGGATATTAAAACAAAGCTCACTGAAAAATGCCAAAGCCCTTGCTTTCATGAGTATCCCTACAAACAGATTCTTAGAATCTGCAATATCTCACAATTTCTTGGCTCTCAAGCATTGCCAGTTGATTCTAAATGTTCTTGAATCAAGATGGTCAAGAAAAAGATCATCTAATACTGATTACACAAGTAAAACAGGAACAATTATCAAAATCTGCAAAAAACCCCGTATCTGTTTTTAAATAGCATCCTATTTTGAAATGATTATATTTGATTTTCCAGTAAGTCAGTTTAACAGCACAAGTGATTGTGTGATACAAGTGATACATGTGATCCTCAAAACCCTCCCCTGTAACTCTGCACATTTAAAAACTCAATTGCTTAGTCAGACTTGGTCAGTAAATTTCATTAAAATAAATCATGTTTAAAAAAAAAGAATGTATGAGCTTGCAGACAGTTTTCTCAATTACTTAAGTAAATCTCAAAATCAGTCATACTGTCTTGAACAGTACAGGAAGGAAGATGGTTTCCAGTTTAAAGATTCTCAAAGGTAGTTACAGTAATTAGAGGAAGTAAGACTGCAGAGAAACCCACCATACATTTGGCTCTGTTCATGAACAAACTGGAGGCATTTTAAGGCTTTTCCTATGGCACCATCCCTAAACTGCCCAGTCTGCCTTCTCCTACCAGTCCTACTTTTGTCAGTGACGTCAAGATGATATTTTTGCAGTGAAAAATAAAACCGGACTGTAATAGAGCGTTGGGGTTTTTTAATGAATAATTACATATTATTTTTGGAAGCCTCACAGAAAATTGGAATCTGGGTAGCATCAACAGGTAAACAGAATTGCAATTTCCAAGAAAGAGTTAGCATAATTAGGGACCAGAGTATCTAACAGCACTGTAAAAGCTAGTATATGATATTATATAATAATATATAATTACTATAAAACATCTATTATACGAAATTAAAACCATGCAGCGCGGAACAGCAGCGGAATCAGGGAGCGGGAGGAGCCACGGCGGGAGCGGCGCCGGGCCATCCCCTGCCCTGCAGCGCCCTCTGCTGCCGCGCCCGCGGAACCGCAGCCGCTCCGCGCTCCCGGCGGGAGACCCCGGCACGGGGGTCGGGATCCTTTCCTCCAGGATCCTTTCCTCCAGGAACCTTTCCTCCAGGATCCTGCACCCTCTCGGCAAGCACGCGTGCACACATTTGATTCAAGGAGCGTTAACTGTGGGAAAAGAACTAAACTGCGCAAAGCAGTTTAACAAAAATCCCACCAGGAAATATAAACCTGCAAAACAACTGGTTCCCTGAGAAAGGATAATCCGGCAAATTATCCCAGAATATAAAAATATACAACGAGGGAAGGTCAGAATTGTATTTCCACCTGTTCACAAGACTCCACGTCCCATATTTCTTTCCGTTTTTGGAAGCTACAAAGAATGCTAACACCCATAGCCTTTAACCACAGAAATTTAGGAATGCATTATTTTAATGCCAGTCATGTTGTGATCCCTCCCTCCCCCAATAAAAAAAATTTTTTAAAAAAAATGGCCAATACAGACAGATGGATGCTTTCAACAGGATACTCTCACCAGGACAAGAGATTCTTTCAAAACAACACAAAAGGACAATAAGAAACTGCACTTGATTCCAAATTGAAAACATCATCAAAGCTCCTTCTCCTGAAAACCCTTCAGAGTAGTTTGGAAGACTTGATTAAGCACTCCACATGCAGTGTGCTTCCCTCACCCACACACTGGGGCTATCTTGGTTTGCTTTGCTTTGCTTTTTACTCCACAGGCACATGCCAAATCTGGAGGAAAAAATCCAGACGTGGCTCTGCAGTCCGAGGTGCCCACGTCACCATTTGAGCACTGCTGTGGACGAGGCTGCTTCCACTCAGCTAAGCACCCTTCCATGCTGAAACTTGGGAGCAGCCAGCACTGGTGCTTCAGCCCCTGAATTACAGGGCAATGCTGTGCTTAGCCCGAGGATACGGAGCTGTAAAATTCCCAGATTGTACAGGCAATCTGCAGGCAAGATGAAGTCAGCCCCAGTGCTCATGAAAACACGCCCAGCCAGATAAAGTTTTGTCCCAGGGTTGCTGTTGGGAACTCCCTCCACCCTCCACAATGAACAGGGAATGTTAGGGATATTTTGGGCCACTAACTACAAGACGGACATCGAGATGCTGGTGGGTGTCCAGTGAAGGGCGACGAAGATGCTGAAGGGTCTGAAGCCCAAGTCTTATTAGGAGTGTCTGAGGGAGCTGGAATAGTTTATCCTGGAGAAGAGGAGGCTCAGGGGGACAATCTTTCTCTACAACTACCCAAAAGGAGGTTGTAGCCAGGTTGGGGTCAGCCTCTTCTCCCAAGTAACAAGAGACAGGATGAGAGGAAATGACCTCAAGTTACCAGAGGCAGTTCAGATTGGATATTAGGAAAAGTTTCTTCACTGAAAGCACTGTCAAGCACAGGAATAGACTGCCCAGGGAAGTGGTGGAGTCACGATCCCAGGAGGTTCTAAAAGACATGCAGATGTGGCACTTAGGGACACAGTTTAGAGCTGGACTTGGCAGTGCTGGGTTAAGGGCTGGACTCGATCTTAAGGGTCTTTTCCAATCTATATGATCAACATTCGAACATTTTAAAATACTAAAAGGTCTAATTCTTCCCATGTCTCTCAAGTTTTCTGTAGCTACCTGGGAAGGTCATATATGTTTTCAACATTAAGCCAAGTTTTGCTACCAATGCTGGAGCAGAGATGTTAGACATTAATCTTCAGATGGTTATGAATGACTTCAGAAGGCTAGGCTTATTACAGTGAACAAGCATTTAAAGAAAAATATCTCTAAATTTAGTTACAACAGACAATTCTCAAATGACAAATCATATGCACTTGAAGCTGCAAGCAGGTGAAGGTATTTAAGGTATCGGGAATAATGAAACTGCTCAACTTGAATCAGAATCATTTAAGTATTTTTAATATTAGTTCTCTCCTACACTAAACAAAAACGTACTTCTTTCCTTTCCTAAGGCATGTGCATCTCGTGGAACATGAAACATGTCTTTCAATTACTGCCAAAAGTAATTTCATTAAGTGCCTCTTCCACTTCAGTAAATGATGTTCCAGTATTTTCAAGTTATGTTTTTTGCTTTTAAAATTATTCTTTTCAAATTTATTATTTTAATGTTTCTTCAAAATTCCAGACAGCAAAAACACGACAGAATCTTTGTAAAGCAGACAAACTGCAAGTAATGTCATATGAATTTCAGTCACTGTATTTGTATTTTATAACTGAACATCCCAGCAGTTCAGTAACAGAACAAAAAATTTTAATAGAAGGAAAAAATAAAGGAAAAAAAGGATCCCTTTCTAAAATGATCATTAAAGAATTATAAAGAATACTGTTAAGTGAGTTGCTGAAAAGCAAAAATAAGCAAAATACAAGAATCCATCATTATGAAAAAGCACACACATTTTGATCTATCAGGCATGAAAAAACATGTTTTTGAGACAACGCTTTGCAGAAGTGTGAAAAAAGTTCCCCTTCTGAGCAACAAGGTGCAACATCCAGCACATTGGTAGGGGCCACCAACCCAGGCCAAGCAGAGCAATAGCCTGGAAAGGAAGGCAGTGATTGGAGACACATGGTCGTACTTCACTGAAACACGTTATCCTAAAAAGTGCAGGAAGAGATTTTTGTTTTCCTCGGAGGATAGCAAATGTGGGGAAGACGCTCTGTGTAATTCCTTTTCCCCTCTCCCACAAAGCTGAAGCTATCAGCTGCATATGCAGACGATCCAACATTGCACATGAAGAATAATATTTCAAAAGTAGGAGCTGCAAGCTGTGTTCTTAAGCTTTTAACTTAATGAAACTAATGCTGTGATAGCCACAACCATTAGAGAAGGAATTTAATTAGAATACATTTCAACTTGAAATACAAAAGCTGAGAACTGACAGATTATTCTCCACTGCTCAGGATGACTATCAGGCCAGCAGACACTTGGTCTCCCAGCACGATCTATTCTTTGGCAGGAGTGTTTTCGCATCCCACCTTTTACTCTAGTCAAAGACACTACCGTTAAGGTATTTGGGCAAGAGTTTCACTTCATCCACAAAAAAACCCAAACCAAACCCACAGCAGGCAAGATGTTTCTCACTCTTAAGTACATCACCTTACAGTTCATGGAAGAAGTCAAAGACAGCCTGATGGTTGTGCTGTAAATGCTTTACCACCATGGATCTTTCCCTCTCTGTCCTCAAAGTTGCAGTAACATTGCTACGAAGAGAATTAAGTGCAACGGAACGAGAGCAAAACTAAGACCAGTATTATTACGCTTAATTTAAAATAATTTATTAAAAAAAAAAAAGAAAAAGGCACTGCATGTGTCACTGGCCCCAAGCACCTTACGTCTGCCACGTGAGTGTCAGAGCCAGCCAGGTGTCACTGCAGTTACGTAGGCTGCCAGAGGTGGGATTACAATGGTATGTGGACATGGCCAAGCAAAATACGACCTTGCTAGCTGAGGTAGCAAGCCATGAAAAGCCAGAGGCATCAGCCTCTGCATGCCTGAGAAGGCCCCAAGAGCACCCAGAGGAATTGCTGCACAGAAATCTTTTTCTCCACAGCACTGGTGGTTTTTCTACCGAAGGAGGATGGATTAAAACTGTGTTCGGCCACATTATTCACACAATACTGTTTACTTTCTGATTCCATTGGATTTTGAAAGTGCACTAACTCACACTAAATGGTCCAAAACTCAGATGCATAGTATTTCAATCCCAAAATCTCTAAAGGTGCAGGTAATTCTCCCCGTACCTGCAGAAGTGCAAAGTTTTGCTGTTTTGAAAGGAAGCTGTTCAAGAGCTAACTGGAAGGATACAGAAAGCACCTCAAAGTATGAACATGGCACAGTTTTATCGAAGACTTTTTTTTCTACACTCTTTAGGAGGATATATGAAATCTTTATTTCCATGCACTGCCACAAAGGATAAACACACAAGTTGAGGAGACAGTGCATTGATTATTCACCTGCTTCTAAACACCTTAGCTTTCTGCAAAGCTTCTCTTCCCTGGACAGGGCACATCTTCTAAAATGACCTACCTGACCTTCACGCCTGAAGCTGTAAGAACAGGGTTTCCTGTGCTCTACAGATTAAAAATTACATACTTTATTGAGATGAACTTGGAATCCACCATGATCAGAATGCAGTTTAAGCTGATGAAAAAGGAAAGGCTTTTCATTACATTCAACACTTCAAGTGAAAATCAGGATTTTTTTTCTAGTTCCAAGTGTAAATTCATGAGCTGAATCTACTTGTTATTATAAGAGGCCCATTATCAGTTTGTGTGTATCTGCCAGACCCGCTTGCAGCTGAGCATCTACTTTGACAGCGTTCTGCAGTAAAAGATATAAAAATATCCCAAGGAAGTCATAGAAAACGGGGAAAGGAGATGGGGGAAGGAGAGATGGGGGTAAGGAGGTAGTGTGGCAATCCAAATAATCTTAAATAATTTAAAATGTCATAAGCCTTTAACAATACTCCATCGTTATCAAAACAATATCAGCCAGTGATGTTTTGAAACAAGGAAAAAAAGAACAACAAACAAACAAACCAAAATAGAAACCCCGCATCTTTTAACTCTCAGAAACTTTCTTTTATTTCGCTGCCCAATTAAGTTAAAGAGTTAAAAGAACATGCCCAATATTCTGTTCACAGGATGGTTTTTTAAATGAGAATTATAAATCACTCAAACAAAAGGTTTAAAAGAAATCAATAAAATTAAAAAAAAAAATTCAAATGGCAACAAGGCAAAACCTGAAATAGAAAAAAATCTTCATACAAATCCCTTAACAAAACATCTGTTGGTTTTCTGGGGCAAAGTTATTTGATATTTGTTTCTTTTTATTTATTCGGTTTTCTTTTTAAAAGAATGTATGTGAGTTTCTAAGGATTAATAATATTTAACAGTGACACAGAAATTAGTCTTATTAATTCCATTGGGGATGGTATTTTGAAGTTTCTTTTTTTAAACAATGTCTGGGCTAGCCAAGCCATTTCACATGACATCCATCAGTAGAAATAAATTAAAAAGACATTCATCCTAAATTAGTTGAAAAATAAATAATCTTCAAGTATTTTCAGAAAGTAATGGGGCAGACAAACATGTCTGTCTGGGGCTACAAAAGAGAACTGTGCCTATGTGAAGAACATTTATTCCCCTGGCAGGTCAAGGAGAAAGTTTTTTATCACCTCCTTAATTTTCACAGCTACAATAAGATTTTGGCAATGGGACACCTGGCTGCTCTTAACTCTAGAATTCTAAACATGAACAGATTTTAAAACCACACCTTCTTAAAGCTGACAAATACAGTAAGAGTTCTCTTTGGTCTCTTCACGCTGCACATAAAACAGTCCAAAGCGTTCATGTTCTTTGACACTGATATGAAGTGAGGAAGTGGGATTTCATTTGCAGCAGAGAGAAAGCAGTTAACACAGACACGAGCACACAGGCCACAGAGTGACTGCCAATTCCTGTCCAGTCCAGCATGCCACACTGCACCAGGGATTAAACACAAAGACAGGAGCAGTGTGACAAACCACCCCATGTGGCCCGACACAACTGAGAGCTTCTCCTGTATCAACATGCATGGAGTGTTGCCAAGAGATGGTGCAGTGGAAACTCTGCTAAAAGCGATTTCATTTTAGAAATACTCTTCTCCAAAGCAGTACTCAGGAAATTTCTTTTGGAAACTCTCCTGATTGCTATAGATATAGCAGCTCGATTCATTGGAGACATGGAAGGAATTGGTCTGCAGCAGCATCTCAGGCCTTTGTTTAATGTTGGCTCATGAAAATTTCTTTTCAACAAGTCAAAGAACATAGAAGTTTTAAGAAATCTCAAAGAAAGCATTTAAAGAAAGGTAACGTAGGTAATTAATGTATTAACCTGACAGAGGCATTGACGAAAGCAGCATTCTAGATGTAAAAATATCAAGAAAGATAATATAACTAATGCCAATCAACACGGACTTAAAGACTACTGAATAGCTTTATAATTGCTGAGAGAATAAATTTCCTTAGATGAAGTCAGTGATTTAAGTCACAAATGAAACTCCACAGTAGGTTCTTCTGCTGATATCCAGGTATGTACAACAGGGAGTACTAAACGAAAACCAGCAACCCCAAAAAGTATCCTCCAACAGCAAGCAGCCTTGTCCTAAGGGCTGTATATTGAAAGGTGCTCATCTCTCTTGCCTGAGCAAACAGAAGTGAAGATCTGATGGCACAGACATTGTCCTAAGCCAGACACACTGAACACTGCAGCAGTCAAAGTAAAACCTTCCACAAGCAGTGCCAAAACAGCCTGCCTAAGTCTGGCACCACCAAAATGCAGCTGCCTGTTGGATAAGTGCCTAAACACCAAACACAATCTTTTCCACACCCACAATTTGCATGTCCCCTCCTCCTCCCCGAGGGGTGTGGACGGACTGCAGTTCTTTTTGAACAAGGAGCCCGTGAGACCAGCCTCACCAATTCTCTTCTAGCACATGAAGCATAGTGGCTGCTCTCCTTGGCAGCAGCCACGGCAGGGATGGACAGCCTGAGCCAAGGGGCTGGCCTGACTACTCTGCCTGTTCCTTGACTTGCCAAAGCCGAGCCAGGCACAGACATCCCACACAGCTCAGCCAGGAGCTCCTGACCGTCACCAGCACAGAACACAGGACTCTGCTCCCTGCACCGGCACAGAGGGAAGGGAAACAAAACTCTTCCTGGGTAAGAAACTAGAACCACATTATTTCTCTATCAAAGACAGGTAAGGGGCCTAAAAACACTTGCTTCACCCGTGGTGCTATGAGCCTGCAATTCTTCATTCTCTCTCACACACACATCCCCTTTCACTTGCAAAAAACTAACTGCCCATCGTGAAATCTTAAATCTTCTACCCTAACATTTGGCAATGCTAGTTACTCAGCTAACATCTTACCACGGCATATATAAATTTTTAAACAGAGTTTTAAACTCAAATATTCACTTCACTAACTGAACAAACAGAAGGAGAGCTGCAAGTGTGAAATGGTTCTTGTAAGTGAGGAGCCATCACAAGCAGATGGGCTTCAAGCAGTATTACTGCCACACCAGACCCTAGACATGCATTATGTGACTTTTAAAGGTTTATGTTATTAAGCAAGTTACTAGTGACATATTTGCTGAGGATACAGATCCTGAGATACAGAGAGAAATGGCAGAACGTTGCTGATGGGAATCAGCATGAAAGAAACTAAAACTGGCCAGAAGTCATCTTTGGTTGGAATGCCTGCAACAGTAACATGGTGGGGAGAGGGAAGTATTTTTTTTGAAAGACTAAGGAATAAAGGTGGATAAGCTACTGGGTGGTGGGGTGGGAAGGCTGTAACAGAAAAAAAAAAGTCAAATTTTATCACAAGAGTTCAAATTCTTAATAAAGTACATGATTTTTATAGCAAGAATAAACCACTGTAAGAGCTTAGCAAGTGTTAAGATGACCAGATAACAGAAATATTAGGCTCAAAAGCAGAAGATACATCCTTTCAGAAAAGCATTAGGGCAAAAGAAGTCCTGTAACCAGCGCTGTGCAAGAGGCTCAGAGCAGATCAACATCGTGAAGTTCTCTGGTCTGCAAATCAAATTTTGGTATCAGTATTCTGTTAGTTTGTTGGGGTTTTTTTAAATAAAAATTTCAAACTTGAAACAGCTGCCACAGTCAAGGGAAGAACAGACAGCTGGCTAATACTAGTCTGACGCCTAAACATCAATCACAGCTGTACACAGTCACTTTTATCTGTGCCTCTGAGTTGGGATTATCTACAGAAGCATGTCAAACAGAGCTGAAACTCCTGCTGCTCAAACACACTATCAAGCCCAGGAAATTCTTACCCCACAACTCATTTCTCTGGAGCATGGGGTCAGCCCTGGAAGAGCTGAGACTTCTCTTATGCAACAGGAATCCAAAACCAGCAAATAAATGAATCAATAAAAAAGGCTTTGCAAATTTTAAACAAAACATGACAGATTAGGGAATCCCACTGAACGGAGCAATATTATTTGCCAGCAAGTTGCAACAGGCGATGGTTTCTCTTGATGTGAGATATCACCACAACAAAAAGAGTCAGAAGAACCCACATCACACAGGCATGAACCTCTTCCTGCCTCGCTCTAGGCAGGCAAAACCCATCCAACCTCACCACACTTCTGAGCCGTTCCCATGCCATTGATGACACATGAATGTCTGCACACAAGACAGCAGCACCTGATTGCAAATGTTTATCTTTCCCCTTGTGCATTCCCACACACACTCTCTGCACACACTGTTTACACCTCTCTTTCCCCAGAAGTCGTCTCACTCCTACGAATTTGGGAGTGAGTGAAGTTAAAGCTCTAAACAGATGGTGCAGATTTCACTGCTTGATATTCACATAAAGACATTTCAGTCTATCATTTGCTCAAAATCAGGCAGGGTTTGTTTTTGGTTTTTGTAATATGCTGTAAAGCTCTGCCGATCTTCATTATGGACATGGTTTAATGGTGGACTTGGCAGTGCCAACTAAACAGTTAGACTTGATGATCATGCAGGTTTTTTCCAACGTATATTATTCTACGTAGGTGAGAAAAGATTGTCGAGATTGCTAGCAGCTCAGCTTTGCCACAGTGAAAAAGCATAACCATAAAAAGGAGAAATCCTCCAGAGATCATCTTTGCTTGTTCACTTTGACAGCTGTCACTGATAACAGTATTCAACAGTGTAGATGCTGAGGCTGGGAACCCTTCTGATTTCCATGCCAGGGTACACACAGGAAGCAAGTCCCAAAGCAGCAAGTCCCTAACCGCCAGCAATATTGGAGTAGCTGCTAATGTTTGTACAGAAGACCACTTCAAGCCAGAACACGGCGAACCTGGAGTCTTTACACACACAACAACCACAGCCAAGGGTCTTCTGGGCACTGAGTCCTGCCGTAGTCTTGTGTGGAGCAGAGTTATCACACACTTCTCCTGCCAACCCAGTAACAAACCTACCAAATATCCTCTGTAGTCTTGCCTACACAAAAACTTTAGGAGGAGCAAGCTCTTCTCAAATCTATAGCCAAAGACAGAGTAACAGAAAACAAGGCATTAACTTGGCCTCTGAAACAAGGCTCTAAGTTAAGAATATTATTATTATTATTATTATTATTATTATTATTATTATTATTATTATTATTATTCCTCCCTGGACCTACCGGATAAACAAAGAATACCGCCATGGTCTGTTTTAAGACACTCATTTTGGGAATAAAGTCAGGACATAGACTCCCACCAATACTCCTTTAAAAGTTACATTACTGCCAGCTAAATATGTCATATCAATTGTCATATCAGTCAGTTCCAAATGAGCATCAATACCTAGATCAGCACTTTCTAGAAAACCGTATGTGAATTTGTTTTTTCACAATCGAGTGGCCATGGAGTTTGTCTAAGAGCATATATTTATAATACCTTAACGGGTGTAAAATAATCATTCAAAGACAAGAGTAATGTGCAAAGTGCAACACCAAGAACAATGTTGCTCTTTGTGCCAAACGAAGACTGATCTTGGAGAAGGAAAAGTGCTTTTCTTTGTGCCTGTACTGAAAATGTTCCTGGGTACCCAGAGTCACGACACTTCTCACCCTGTGCTTCCAAGGAAATGCTCGCTGGCAGCATTCCATCTGATGTACAAGACTTGGATGCCAACCAAACACCCTCAGAGTGGAACCTTTGACAGTTACACTTCAACAGGAGCCTGGTGTACGTCTGAATGCGCACGAAAATGCAGTCTGGGGGTGCACCTGGGCATTCTCGGTGGGCCCCGACGCAAAGCAAGAAGCCAAATAAGAAGCGAGAGACAGCACTAACAGAGAAGTACCTGAAAGGACTATGTGGCTCGCAGAGTGCCAGCCTGAGAAAGGTCTGCTGCCTCAACACCAATGGTCATCAACAGTGGCTTGAATACACCAACTTAGCTCTTTGGTAATGGAGTTGATAAGGAACAGAGCTAAGCATGGCAAAAGCTGAAATACAGGCGTGCCCACTCCAGCTCTTGAACTGTGAAGAAATCTTCCCCTTAAGCAGCAACGATGGGAAGACTACTGAAAAACAAAGAGATTGTTTTCTGCATAGGAAAAAAAACCTCAGAAGACACAGTTCAAAGAGGTGAAACATTGTAAAGGGCATAAAAGGAAGCAGAAATAAAGGCAAGTGAAGTCAGGTGTTACTCGTGCTTGCATGCACAGTAGATCACCTCACTGCAATAGAGGGAGCTTTGCAAATTGTACCAAAATCCCAGGTAGCTGCTTCTGCTTCCTCTGTAACCAGGCAAGAACAAGACACAGCAGCTGGCAAGAAGGAGGGGGGAAGAAAAAAAAAATAAAGAGAAACTTTTAACTTACACCTGGGGGAATCGAGCTTAAGAATCTTAATTGACTCAATTAAATCTGCAGAGAACAGAGATACTGTAAATATTAGAACTAGCTTGAAAAAAAAAGGAAGGAAAAAACCCTCCAAGGCAAAACATTCTTTTATTCTATGATCTCCATTGTGCCATGCAATTCAGAAGACAGAGGTTTGCCCCAGGGCTATATTAAGGGTTATGCTTTATGGTTTACAATTTTGATATGCCATTTCTGAGGTTTCTCAAGATATCTCATGGGAGAGCGGGATTACGGAGTATGACAGAAACACTTGTTCTATTATAGAAGTTCAAATCTGAAGAAGAACATGTAATATATTGAACTGTCAATCCATATGCCCATTTTTTTCCTGTAAAGGGGGCACAGAAAAGCAGAGCCTTTATTTCTTTTTTTTTAGCTACATGTTGCGATTCTGTTTAATAAACTCCGTGAGGCTTTTCTCCTTAGTATGTTATCAGTGTAACTAAAGAACTGGGGAGTGGTGTGTCAGTTTTTATGGTGCTAAATAAACCCTACCACAATGACGGTACTTGCCCTTCTAACCAAGTCTAGGAGAGAAACACCTCATGAAATGGCGCCACATCCACAGGAGACAGAAAGTAGTAAGGGACCCCAGCAATCCCATTCGAAAGTGCATCCTCATGCCACGCATTAGCTGGGGAATTTTAACATTTCAGCTCCAAAAACATACGCTGAAGCCGTGACAGAACGTATGAACACTCCACTAAATATTGCAAGTGTCAGCCCACTCAACAAGGGAAAGACTTGAGTTTAAAGAAAGGGATTTAAGACCCATGTGTAGTTTATGAACTGTACAGTGAAAGTTTAGCCTCAAAAAAACCTGTTATCTAAAACAGATGTTGCCTTTGCAATGCTCAATTTATGATAAATTGTTTTAATATTTATACCTGGCACAGGCACTGCAATAAATCAGACAAGGGCAAAACATAACGAGCATTCCAAAGCACAGAAATTACACACTCCCGCTCTGTGAGACCCGTTTGTTTGGAAAGCTAAGGGAATAAATCTCCAACGGCGTTTTTCTTCACTTGCCGCCTCACCAACTGCGAAGCCAAAAAAGCGCAAACCAAGTTGCTGTCGGCCGCAGCTACACGCCGGGTGAGCAGCCTCCCGCCGGGCT
>VZTA01007262.1:19555-48337 GCA_013398855.1 Mohoua ochrocephala | reverse complement strand
GCCCTCCGCGCCGGCAGCGCCCCGGGAAGGGGACGGCCAAGGGGAATGAGGGGAGGGAAAGGGACGCAGGTGAGCGCGATAATCGCCACACGCCGCTCGAAGGGCGCGTTACCAGGCGGTACTGCAAATTACTCAAGGGCCGCTCCGCTGAGGACACGGAGTTGGGAGGAGCTGCCCCCCTGTAAGGCGAAGAGCCCATGCAAAGAGAGTTTGGCAATGAGGGCTGGGCAGTCACGCACCGTGTCAAGTTTAATAAGCCTGTTTTGCTGTCAAGAGGCTTCACCTCCATCCCCTTCCCCACCCCTCCATAGAAGTTCAGATGCTGCCAACGACTGTCAAGTGGGTGGCTTTGGCACCGCGTGCTGCAGGGAGAGGAGAGGATACAGCTATGGATCAGCACATTAAATAGTGTAAGCTGCAAAGAAGCTTGTACATGGTGCTAGTAGCACCGAGGTGGTCCGTTCAATCCCCGTATGAGCCATGCACTTAAGAGCTGGACTTGATGATCCTTGGGGGTCCCTTCCAACTCAGAGTATTCTGTGATTCTGCATATGTAAAAGATGCAAAACACTAGTTTCTGCCTGAAACATCTTGCTGGTAAGGAGGGCAGGTACCCAAGCAGGAAGGCAGAGCCTTCACCTCCCCACATCAAAGGGGACCTAAACTATTTCACATCGAGGAACAAAAGGTCCCACAACAGCACTGAAATGTTGTTTCCAACAAGCTGAACTCTGGGCAGGAAAGTGGGTAGCTTCCCATGCTACCCACTGGGCACAGAGGGTCAGAAAAAAAACAGTAGAAGGTAATGAGAATGGAGAAAATAGCCTGAGACAGCTTCAGAATCTACTAGTAATTTGAATAAGTTCCTCACTTTTCAGTAGTGTCATCACAACCCTGGAGAGGGCCAAGCCGGCTCTGCTTTTGGTTCACAGTGGACATCTCACGCTAACTTTCTGGGCATTTGCAACAGGACCTACAGTCCAGACAGCCAGGGAGCCACAGCAAGTAGGGGGAGCTCCTAGCTTTTAAATTTAGGGATTTTTTTTGTTTTACTTTAACCGTTCCTTTAAACAGATTTCTACTAGCAATATTCTACAATCAGCTTTAAAAAATAATTAAGAAATCCGGCCACAAACTGAACATCGTCATCCCCCAACAAAAAAAGGCTTACATGCTGTTGGAAGCCACATTGACAGGCAGGGACTTTATGTTCTAGGTGCAATTTGCAATGGCCTTTCTCAACGACAACCCAAATGAGTGCAGAAAGATCAGAACAAAAGCAGCACTGAAGTCAGAGCACTGAAGAATCCCCTCCAGTTTAGTTTTCTGCAGCCTACTTGCATGGTTTTGCAACTCCTCTCATCATTCCTGCTCTACACAAGCGGCAGCAAAAATGACCCACCAGCTGAATGAACCAGAGCACTAATTTTGGCTCTATTCATCTAAAAAAAACCCCAAAATTGAAGTCTACATTCCATTTGTTATCTGTGTCATTTAACCACTGAAGATTCTCCACCACAGGGCAGTGTTTTACGGACAAGCCTGTGCTACAGGTAACATTTGCTGCAGAGCAACTCAGTTTAAAATGTGAGCAGCCTGCCTGAGGAAGCAGAGATACCACAGCTGACACAGTTATCACCTTGATAACCCACTGTCTGCTGGTGCTACGGGGACTGGAGAGGGCACTGTGCTTCTGGCTGCTTTTGGCATCACCACAGGTACAACCAACAAAACTGAGATCCGTTTGCAAAAATTGAAACAGACACCAGGCATGGGAGAGTACTGCCAGAATGAAGTCAGAAAAAAATCTCAGTCAAAATGTAAAACCTGTTCAAGTAAGTAATCTTTATGAAACTGCAGGTGTTCCTGTATTACATTATTTGCCAGAGCAAGCAGGCAGTACATTTTGTGCCAGGCTGCCACCAGTTTGAAGAACACTTCAGTTTAGAACAACAAGAGCTAGTGTCAATTGGCAATTCCTTGAGACTGGTATTTTGCTTTTGCATTCAGAATTAGCAGCAAAAGGCAGCCCCAGGTGCAGACACCGAGAGGTCTGAGGGATGTGTTTTAAAGCAAGAGGTACAATACACTAAAATATCATCTTCACCAATTTAGACAGCTACTTCAGTTTGGATACTACCGTAACAACCTCACCTGAACTCAGTGTTCCCTTTGAGGAAGCTGGACCTACACGAGTTCCCAAGGTCTCTTCCAATATAAAGGACTAAGTGATGTCAATAGCCTGTGATGATCCAGTGGGGACAGCTTGAGGAGAGGCAGCTGGCATACTTGCCCAACACCAGACAATAGGGCAGACAGCCAATCCCCACAGGTTCCCAATCTCCTAGGTGCCTTGGAGTTCCCTGTCTCTCTCCAGGCACGGCACAGGTCAGGATGCCCGACCGGCCTAACGGATGCATTTCTTGCCTTCGCAAGATCCCAAACTTGGTTCCCAGAGGCAGCAAGCAGCCTAGGGAGGGAGGTGTCATCTCTGCAACTCTGCTCTGCAACTTTGGACACAATCAGCCTTAAAAGGCCTAGAAGTGGTATCTGTGCCAAAGACTTGGCGGTTACAGAGGTCTGGCCCAGAGAAGGTCTAGAAACTTCAGGAGTCAGGAGAGAGGATGCAGAGTAACAAACTCCACCACCAGCTTCCTGGGAGTACTCTTTCAGCAGACAACAAGCTTTACCTGGTGCTTCTGGGCTGAAGCAGAATTTTTGGAGAGTCAATCCAGAAGTAAACACCATCAAGAAGAGATACTCTGACAGGATTGTTATTCTCTTTAAGGCTTGAGGCCCCAAGTAGCTCTGCTTCACAGGCAGTTCGTACACATGGCACAGCTGGCAGCTTAGCAGATACTCTCCTTAAACATCTGAAAACCAGCCCAAGGAGGGAAGAGTTTATGTGGCTAGTTAAAGGACAGAAAGTGATGGTGCCGACTCAGATGACTCCCACGTGTCTGAGATCAGGGTCTCCTATATATTCTCATACATAAGAAACAGACTCCAGAGTGAGGATTGTTTGCATTTTTCTGCTGGACTGGAGATGGAAGGCATCTGGACAACCGAGTAGTTGAAATTTCATTGACACGAGAGTTGTGCCAGCTCCAACATCAAGTATTTCAATAATCCTCTTTTTTCCAGTTCATTCAGGAGGCACACAAGTAGCTGGTTGTAAAGGGAACAAAAAAACTTGACTCATCATCACCCTAACCAAGCATTAGGAAAGCGAGGCAGTACAGTCATGAGATGATGTCTGGCACACTGCTGGAGTCCAGTTCATTTCCATAGCCAAGATCAGAAGAAAAGCACTTCATCCCATGGCATAGTGCAGTCCCATGCATCAAAACACAGGGAGCAGCCAGTCCAGAATCCAGAAGGATAGACAGGAGACAAGCTGCTGGGCTACCCCTGATTCTGCTCCTCAAAGTGATCATCATCATTGACTGGACACCATATCGGGGCCTCCAGCCAGAGTCATATAGCAGAGTCATAAGTCCCTCCCCTCAAAGCCTGGACAGTAACTACTGCATTTGTAGGGACACACATTCTGTGAAAGAGTTGTGGTTTGTCATTCATTCTCACACTTCGTGTTTCTGCCATCCTTTCACACAACAGGACCAACTGCGCAACTCAAGTGCATCGGCAAGGCAGAAGGGAAAGGGAATTGTCCCTCCCCACCAATGCAGAGGCAGGGCAGGCAGCAGCCCTCCTCATGCAACAGAGCTCCCAAAACAGCAGGTAATTGAAAAGGCTGCCTTTTCTGCTACATGGATATGAAAATACAATTCTGTCTCCCTTACACACATGCTATGGAGTGTTTCACCTTTGCAGTATGCTTTCAGACAGCCTCATATAGGAACTGGATATAAAAATACTGTTAAATAATCATTTTCATAGCAGGGTGCCCAAAATCACTCTCTTGGAAATACAGCAAGAGAATGACAAATAATGATTTAGCAATATCAAGTTCAGCAACCAGCTCAACCTCTTTGTTCCTCTTAGAAAAGAAGTTCGGATTATAATTAGAGCTCCTACAAAGGAACAAATATTATGATGTTGACTTAACATAGCATTATGTCATAACACACACACACAGGTCTAGCATTAAAACATAAGTTGGCAGAATATACGTTTGAATGAAACTGAAAAAAGTAAGTTTTGAGTAATATCTTAGGGAGCCAAAATCAAATACACATCAGTGTTTGAATACAGCAAACACCTGGTGAACAGTGTTTTGCAACTTCATGAAAAGAAAGAAGAAAATGTCCTCTTTCTGTCCACTCCCCTTCTTTTTTGAGCCTAGTCTCAGTCCTCACATACAAATTATCAGCCATTTTCAAGAACTTGTGCTGCTTTCTGAGGAAAAAGCTGCAGTGTCACAAGAAGCCCAAGCAGATTATTAAAACCTATCAACTGAACATTACTAGAACTGATACAATTCTCCTTGTCATCTCATCCACATATGGAATTACATCATTATAATGAAGCCAACATACCTGCCTTCAGTAACCAGCCTTCTTCCCCTCCCGTAAACTGAAGACCTTGGTGAAGCACAACCTGCCTGTAGTATTAATAGTGTATAGGAGAGCTTTGGAGAGGTCAGCTCTAGGCTTTATTGAGATTCAAAGTTTTCTCTTTCCTTTCTGCACACCCCAAAGTAGCCATGAAGATGAATTCTACAGACTTCTATTTCTAGCAGAAATATTGATGTTCTCCCATCAGAGTTAGGGAGGGTAAACTGTGTCTTTCATACCCATTAAGCTGCAACATTTCACGGGGACAGAAGCTGGAAATCCCTTTGCTTTCATGTTAGACTGTGTTGCAACCATTCAAACAAAATATGCTGGATATCTCGAGCTGTACACAGTTCCATGATATATTTGAATTGCTGTTAACAATTAATCACCAAGTAATATGAATAGGGCCACACTACACAATGATGTTTACCTCCAGTGAAGAGGCTTAACATAATAGAACACTATGATGAAATACAAAGATTGCATACCCATAAAAAACATAAATAAAAATTGCTTCCCCCACATTTAAAGTACTGCTATAGTAAACCCAATAGGTCATTACTCTTAAAAACCTGATGACTGCAGTAAACATTCAAGACTAATTTTTTCCACTTAAATGCATTAGGAGTCCCCTTTGGCTGTCCACTGCTGCTATGCTTTTATTCATTCGGTGAAAGGATACCCACAAAAGAAATTAGCAGTACTAAAATCATGTAAATTTCTGGCTGCCAGCAGGTAGCAACTGAGCCATCACTGGAAACTCCCATGAAGGAGATGCATACAAACACTGGGAAATTTAACACAATGAACACAACTATACATTAGGCATGGGGAGAAAGTAAATCCTTTAGCATCACTTGACAGTAAGCAACCTCAATAACACCAGGAGAGTTCTTTGAGACTAAAATAAAGCAGCAAGTAATAAAATAAATGGCTCTACAAGTATTTAGTAATATAGAGTCAGTAAAACACACGTACCAAGTCCTGGGCTTCCTTCCAGAAGATAACCCACAGTGAACCCATCAGTGAAAGCACTGCTCTATACTCAGAAAAAGAGCTATAAAGAGGTTCAGAGATTGTACTTAGATCAGCCTTAAAAAAAATGAACAGGGAGACTTTACTACTAATACAAAAATTAAGAGGTGAACTAGTAAGCTCACCTACTTGATAAAACTCTGCTGGGTCGAGTAACCTATCTAAAGAAGATTACAACACAATTTGCATGTGTGCACTCATTGTTAGGTTATTCTCTCTCTTCCCAGGAAAGCAGTGGGCAACAGACAAACTGAAGTATGACAAAGAATACAATCCAGGACCCAGAATAAAAGCTTGGCATGTAGAATTATCAGACAAGAACATTTTTTGTGCATTTCCATGACTGCAAAACCAGACAGTGCTTCAGTCTCTAGTATAATACTGTCCAGGGATGAAACAAAACAAAATCCCACACCTGTTAACAGAAGTATATATGAGTCATAAGCATCCACTTAGCACAAACTAGTAGTACACTGTGAGACTTCACTACATAACTACATCCTACAGATCACAGACTCAATGGACAGCATCCCAAAAGGCAACTGCATATGCTTTTTGAGTATTCTACATAAAACGTGGGAGCAGTGGAAGGTATTAAAGTTTCCTGGAAAATAACAGTCATTTAAAGTGATATTTGAACAGAACTACTAGACACCTTTGCCAAGTGATAGCTCCTGCTTTTTCTCATGCATCCCACCCGAGGCCCTGTCCATGCCTTAAGGCTCTAAGGTTTCCTACACAAAGATAGCCGCTTACAGGAAATTTCATGTTGACAGCTCTAAGTGCATTCTGTCTCCACCAAGACTTCATACTAAGAAAGATAAATGAAGTTGTCTTGAAGAGAGAGGAGGCAGGACTGAGACACAAAAGGTCTCACCTGTGCATGCACACCATGCTATACCCCAGCCTCCACAGCAAAGTCCTCCATACTCTGTTCAGATTTGCTCCGTTTCCTTCCTAGAGCCAGAGGCTCCAAAAGCTGCTGAAGAAATGCATGTTCACAGCTACCAACACATGAAAATTAGGAGTATGCAAATGAGAATTAGCTGCCTGAGCTCTCTTTCCAACCACATTGCACCCCAGAGGCAAATATTTTTTTAATTTTTTTTAAGACATATAAAATGAGCTGTGAGAAAAAGCTATTTTAATCAGTATTTTCCAGTAAGGAATGCAACAGGTGCCAAGAACTGAAGGAAACCCACATCTGCTCCACTGTGACTGTAGGCCCTGCCTGATCAGATTTTATAATACGTATTTTGCACATGCATGGATTACTTAGAATCTGAGGAATGCAGCCCATACCACTGGGAGACCATAAAAATATAAGGAATCTGCAGTCTTTCCTGCAGCATGGATCTGGAATGCCTGTACTGTTTAAGCAGTATTACAATAATAGTAGCCCCAAAACTGCTGTCAGTATGATTGATGCCAGTAGCTTTCTTACCCTGGCCAGAAAGCTGCGAAGTTTACACGTCATGCTGAGACTTTTAGCTCTGCGTACAGGGTAGAAGCCCACCTGCCTACTACACTTGGCCATGAAGGTGGAAAGATAAGATGCTTCTGGGAGGGATGAAAAGGGGATAATATCAGGCCAGCCCTCTTCCTGGGTTTGCAGAAGTTTGGGTGCCCAGGGATGCTCGTGAACTACTGGCATGAGTAACAGCTGCTATCTATGTCTAGAGAGCTCACCAGCCTCTGAGCGACTGCCCCGTGAAAAGCTTTGGGGTGCATGAAACAAGGAGGACAGTACATCTACAGTAAAATTGTATTCTGTCTGGTTCAGCAGGGTGGGGAGGCAAGAGAGCCTCTATTTGGCCTTGTAAGGAGCTACATTCCTTCAACTGCCTTGTAGCAAGTTTCAGGGGATAGCCACATTTATATGTGCCACACAGATAATGCACTTGAAATGCTTTGGGACTGATATGAATAGGAACTATTCTTCCCTTTAATTAGCATTTTTGCCAGATGAACACTGCTGCGAAGTGCCAAGCTGTGGAGTCCTCCTACAAGTTCCAAGAGATACACAACTGACAGCCAGAGCGTATCCAAAATCGGAAGATTTCCTTTTGCAGCTACAGTTCGTTTTGCCCACTTGAATGAAAATAGCACAGTTATCAAAATGATCACCCAAGATAAGGACAAAACCAGTGTACTACACAAACCCTGAGAGGTCACACATAGAACTCTGCTAAATTCTTGGGCAGTTGCATGATGTTCTTTGAATGGTGACTAACATTATACACATTGACCATGGAAAAAAGAAATGCATTAGTGTACTTCCAAAGAGATATCATAAAAAGATACAGAATTTATGGGTTTTTTAAAAAGTCAAGCAGCTGATCCTACCTCTGATCACACACACAAAAAGTACTCACGGGTGACTGTTAGACCATTTACAAGAGAATTTCTCCAAAACTTCACCTCAAGTTATAACCAGTAGGAAAACTATAAATCTAGAAATATAGTGAAGATGTAAGTTATACTGTTTGGGTGTTGGTGTTCTTGTATTACCAGATGAATTGCCAATAGAAAGACAGTATGGATTAAGGGGGAAAAAAATACAAAAACATTGGCTTGTTTCCTAGCAACAGCTCAGCTAAAATTACTTAACATTTCTACTCAATCAAATGTAAATTTGACTATGTTATCCCTTAAATGTTGATTATAACAGGCCTTTTCAAATGCAAATTCAGTGTGTAAAGTGAATGTAAACGTTGACAAAGCTGACACCAAAATCTCCTGATTAACATCATTTGCATGTACACAGCAACATTATTACAAACCTTCTAAAGACAGAAGGAAATGAAAATTGGAAAGAGAATAACCTTCTACATCATCTCATTCTTTCCTGCTTTAAGAGCAAAACAGACAAAAATATAAAGCCTCTTGGATCGCTTGCAAAATTCCAAGAGTTTAAAAGTGCAGCACCATAAGCTGTACCTGAATGCTATTCCTTGTGTTGCTAGCAAATACAATGGAGTGAAAAGCTCGGGTTTATTTCTTAGTCGCAGAACTTGAGAATTATAGGGAATACACATAGCACAGGCAGACTGTAAATATTGTAATACCGTGTAGCCAGTGGCAGCTTGCAAGTTTTCTTGCCTCTTCTACCTGCAATTCTTGCAAGAGAAAAACAGGAGGAAGGGGAGAAAATGAATACGCGTTGCTCCTGAAGTCTAAAAGTTTGTTCTTTGCACAGTTAATCAACTCTGGGATTCAAACACTTTAGTTACGCGTACATTCACACAGGACCAGATCGTTTTTGCCTTAAACATGTAGAAGAGGCTTCAAAGAGGATGTTAACATGTTTCTTCTTGTTGCAGCATTTCACAATGAGGGTATTAAAGTATATTATTTTACAATAAAGTGCACTACATCAGGCTGATTTACCACTAGTTAACCAAAAGTCAACGGGAAGCTGAGAACAGATGCAGTGTTCCTTCAGCACAAAGCAAGTAGCCAGACTCTTAAACTAAATACTCTTAAAGTATTTTCTAGTAGAAAACACCTGCCCTTCCTTCTTAATCATCTCAAGAAGGATACTGGGCTGAAACACAAGATTTTACATCTACAGACACTACACAGACTTACCTTTGGCAAGAGAGATTTTATTTTCCATACTGATGCAGACAGGTGCCTCGATAGCTTGCTGTGACACACACATCCTAGTCCAGCACATTGACACAATGAGAATTCGCACAGCACCAGCTACATCAGTGCAAAATGAACAATTTAGCATTCACCAGCCACCTCCTTATCTTTCACGGTGCTATGTTTTCAAAGAATAGCAGAAACACTTTCTTCCTCCACTGCACAGCTTCTTAATAGAGTTATTACAAGCCTGTTGAGGATTATCTTTTCTACCCTGGATTAGAGTTGCTACTTAAAGTATTTTAAACAGGACATAATCCATTCCCCTCTACACCCCCAAGTTGCAAATTTTAGCCATGTCAGATGCTGAAAGTTGAAGGCTTTTTAAGAAATCAATGAGCACAACAGATGAGGATTGGGAAGGCACAATGAGTAAAATGTTTACATCCATATTAAGCACAAATCACACCCATCTCAAAAAGCCAGTCTCATCTCAAAATTATGGTTCTGGGACAGAGCCGAAAGTGAGTTTTGGACTTGGCCTAAGGGGTAGGAAGGGAGAGAAACCCAGGAAGATACAGGGAAAAATACTTCATCCTCCCATGCCAACTCCTGCCTGCTACCCCACTGCTTACAAATTTCTACGCGCCAGACAAGGTTTAAACTCACGTTTGAAACAGAGTCCAGTTTTAAAGGCAGAGCTCATGTCTGGAGATGCATTCTGATTACATATGAGCTGGTTTTCTTCAGCAAGGCCTAAAGCAGCAAGATCTCTATACCTTACCTCACTGATCCTCCATCCTTATGCTGCACATTTACTGCTCCATTCAAATCCAGCTTCTGATAGGAGAAACAAGGAGATCCAGACTTCTGTGAAAATCTTGAGAAACTATTTTATTTTTGTTTGGAAACTTTCCAGAGGCACTTTTAGTGCCTTTTAGTATATACTCATGAAAATTAATACTGTTCTCTCCTTATTAATGCATTCTTTCAAGTGACTTTTACAGTCTGGAAGCAAAGGTCAGTTACACTGAGTTCCAAGAATCCACTGCACTAAAAAAGTAACTTTATTTGACCATATGTTACTATAATTAAACATACAGGAAAATACTCTTTGATCTTATGACTGTCTTGGACTAGATGGATAACAATCCCATTTTTACAAATGATGATTCTAGTTAGAACCCTAAAAAAAAAATAAATCTGAAATACCTACATCCTTGACTTCATGATTTACCATTAAAAATACCACCAGGGTATGTGATATGGCAGCTGGGTGTTGAACGATCATTCCCTAACTGGACTCTCACCTCAGAACCCTGACACAAGAGGTTGGGAGCTCATACCCATGACAGTGACTGAAAGAGATGAAGCAGTAGTTGAACCAGCAGGACATTTGTAGTTGGGAACTAAAATAAATGACTCTCATGCAGCATACAAGTTCCTGGAGAAAAGGCTCATTAACATGAGAAACATTTACTACAGAACAAAACTATGTAAACAAAAGAAAGACAGGACGCGCACAAAAAGTTATCTGTTATCCTACACCATATGGGCTATCTCTGCCAGTACAGTTCCAGAGACAAAGATTTTAAACTTAAAAATCAGCTAAAATTAGTCGAATGCAGACAAGGAACCAACAAGCAGCCTTTACTTCTGTACAGAGACTGTAGTAGAAAGGAATAGTCTCATAGGAATTCTCAAAAGGATTTGTTCAGCCTTAGATGAGGTGCTATGGGCCCTCCTAAAAATTGAGAGTACACTTATTCAAACTTCATGATGCACTAGGATCCCCATACTTGAGAAAAATTAAAACACCCTAAATTAACCAATGACACTACTTTTACAGGAAAAAAAACCCCAAAAATTTATTCTGAATGAAACACACCTGAAGTCCGTAGCTGTACATGTAACTGACTTTCACATATGCTTAGTGGGAGAATTCAATTCAGTACACTTCCAACAATGACAGACATCAAAGTTAAATTAAGAAAGGTTTTATTACCACTCATCACACCCTTAAAGACCAGAGCAGGTGAATTTAAATGTTCCTCCTTGAGAGTCATATGTAGCAGAGAAGTGCACAAAACATGGCAAGTTTGATGCTGAAACAGCAAAGAGGAAAACTATAAAAAGAAAGATGAGAATAAGAACTAGCTCAGATTTAGACCGGGTATTTGAATAAGATTTGGAAACATCATAGAAAATTAGATTTTAAACACTTTGTGTTCTTAATAGGAGACCATATCAGCTTTTTCATGTAGTAGGCAAACCTCTCTAGATTTAAGAGAAGCAAAAAAAATAAATCCCACGCACCTCTGACTGTACGTGTTGCTCAGGAACAGAATGGTGACACAGAAGCATTGTCCTGCCTCATGATGGAGACAACCTCAGAGAGTCACTATTCACGCTCCCAGCAAAAGGTTGGGAATACGTGGGATTGGGAGGGGCCGAACTTAAAGTAAATACTCATGAGCAGTCCTCATGTAATCTTTTAACCCTGCATGGTGGCCTTCAGCCAGACCACAGTAAGGTTCGATTAATAGAAACTACAGTACATCC
Organism: Mohoua ochrocephala; assembly: GCA_013398855.1. Lineage (NCBI taxonomy): Eukaryota > Metazoa > Chordata > Aves > Passeriformes > Acanthizidae > Mohoua > Mohoua ochrocephala. The sequence goes on along the minus strand of VZTA01007262.1, from coordinate 36,629 downwards.
ACAGCCTGTGATTTCTGTCATAGCTTCTTTTATGAGCAGAAGATAAACTACCTGATTGAAGACTAAGTAGCATCAGTAAGCCTCTTTCAATTAACCAAATACTACAAATACACTCCTTTCCAGCTACCCCATCTAAGAAATGCAAGTGCTTATCCTGCATTTTTCTTGGTGTGCCTAAGCATAAGCACACTACAAGAGTACAAGGACGGGGAAAATTACAGTAATTAAGGGACAAGCTGCTCACCAGTGCCCACTTTGATCCTCAGCAACGTGACAACTGAACCTGGCACTGCTTTCTGGGTGAAAAAGCAATTCATTCAGGAATCATAGAACGGTTTGGGTTGGAAGGGACATTAAAGACCATCTAGGTGTCCCACCACGAGCAGGGATGCCTTCCACTAGACCAAGTTGCTCAAAGCCCTTCTTGACCTTCTTGAACATCACGAGGTTTGCACAGGCCCACCTCTCAGGCCTGTCAAGGTCACTCTGGATGCCATTCCCTCCTTCCAGTGTGTTGATGCAATGAAGCCGACTACTGTCTGGAGTGGCTGCAACTCCTTTGTGCTGCTCTTCAGGAGCTCTCCTGCTGACCTGCAATCCATCTCCAGGCTCTGGGCATCTTTTGCTGGTGCTGGCATCAAACTGGTAGGAGTAGGATGGATGGAGGTTCCCCTCCCCCAGCAACTTTAGCTTAAAGCCCTCTTCACATCTTTTAAGACAGCTCTGTTTTAAAAGAACCAGCTAATCTGTTCTTACTAGCAAATGTAATCCTTTACCCCAGCATCAAAGACTCCATTTAGCTCAGTTCTTGAAGTTTATAAAGAACTGAGAGGATACATGAGGCATGGAAATTAAAAACAAAATAGAAGAGAGGAAGCAGGCTTGCTAACTGCAGGAAATAGGACTTTTTCTACAATCTCAGCCCCACCACGACGACTTATGTTTTATTCATCAATTCTACTTGCAGTTTTTCTCTTTAGGCAAAGACAACCTGGCAGCACCACATTTTTGTTACTCCAAGTCAAATATAATCCCAGATCATTAAAAAAAAGTGATAAAATACTCCTCAGACTCTAGTAAGAGAGTCAGGAACAGCACCTTGTTACCCATCAAGGGTGTCCATCTCTTGCTCACATTCCTAGGGTTATTTTTGGCACAGTGTACTGGTCCAAGCACACACAATGGAAGCCAAATCCTATCACTTCACAAGAGAGACAGAGAGAGAGGCAGTTTACTTTCCCTGACCTCTAACTCACAGCCATTTCTGCACTTCTCTGAGAAGCCATCATCCCTCTCGAAACTGTGCATCTCTGCCTTCAGCCCACTCCTGCCTACTCTGACAGTCTCAGGAATTTTACTCACTACATACAATACTCTTCTGCTCTTCACAGAACTGGTGTGCTGTAACTTCTCTCTCCTACTCTCCACCTCCTTCGAGGCATGACTTTTTGAATTTTTTTATTTCAAGCCAGGTTCAAGTACTACTAATGAGTATCTTACATCAGATTCTGGTTATCAGTGTTAAAAAGTCAATGATTTACTGCCAAATCCATGGAGCTACAAGCAAGAATGTATAAGAGAGTCATCAAGTCCTACTCTAGCCATGTGATGCACAGTAAAGTTGTTCAATGTTTGCCACATCAGAAGCTCTACCCAGATAAACTTTAGAATAGGAAAATTTTAAAAGAAAGGAAAAAATCGAAACTAAAGAAATTCAAAAATATGAAATTGAAAAGCACCGAGAAATAAATGGAGCAACTAATAAAAATAATAGTCAGAAACAGTCTCACAGACACTGCTCTGAAATTAAAGCTCACAGACACAACACAAAGCTTAGAAGTTTAAGTACATGGCTGCTGGGATAATTATCTATGGATCTTCTCACCTGCCCACATATTTGGACCATTTAAGATTCTCTCCTTCAGAACCAGTGATAGTTATCAACCTGAGATAGTTATCAAGCCTAAGCAGCATGATTTGAATTATAGAAAAAATAATGTCAAGACTATAGTTATTATATCCGTTAATAAAAAAAAAAAAAATAAAAAGGCCATCAGAAATAGAAGGTATTTAGCTACTCTCTCTACAGTAAACCCCATTTTGAATTCTGTGATCTTGCCTCCTTGAACAGGAAATTGCACTTCAGTCTCCTACCCAAACCAAAACCAAAGCATCTATTTACATGTCACATATTTACATGTAGACAAAGGAACTATAAACATCCTTCATGCATGTGTACATTTAGGTTTATATATTTATGTATAGACTTATTTAGGAGCCTAGATCTTCTGATATCCTCACTGGGATCTTTGCAGCAGAGAAATCCTCCACGTTCCATCCAAAAGTGTCACGGATCATCCAAAGGTTTTGCTTCTGAGAGGTGCAAATTACGCGCACAAATCCTTCCTGCCCACGCACCTCCTTGGCATCGTGCAACAATTCCTGTAAGGAGGAGAAGATCCAGCCCTGCCACTAGCCCAGGACTGGTTTCACCTCTCCAGTTTGGTTCTCCTCCTGCATGGTTTGCTGAGCCATCTAATCCTTGCACTTCTAAATGGAAATAACACATTGCCAAACACTTATTATTACAGTCAACACTTATTATTACAGTCAACCAATTAAACTGTAATTCTACCATTGTTATCCACCAACACTCTTCCTGCTTAAGTGCAAGCTATGTTTACTTTATTACTGAGGAGCTCAAACATTTTCTTTCACAATAACGTATTCTCTTCCTCCTCCCGCTTAAGCCAAGGTGAATGCTCATGAATCAGACCAATAACTAGAACAATGTTTTCACTTCTACACTGGCATGGGCAGATGCAGAAAAAGCAAGAATTAGTATTTCCACCAGTTTAGGAGCCGTTGAAAGAGTCCACAAAAAAGGGAAAGATGGCAGAGATTTCAAAAAAACAACCGTAAAAAACCCTTCTACACCCCAAACACAACACCACCACATAGAGTTGACATTTTATTATCTTCTCTTTCACAGTATCACTGCTGAAGCTAGAAGTTTGAGACCTGTTAAACCAAATGAAATAGCCATAAAGGAAGAAATTAGATGGCAAAACAAGTAACACGGATCTTATAAAACCTCAGACCCATTAGCACTGTGTAGATAAAAATATTTTGGATTTTATTCCAATCTGCTCTGCAAAGAGCCTTTCCCTTACCCCACTAAACAGAATCTGCACCAGTAATGCTGGTTCACAGTTACATAGAGACAAAAGCATGCAAATTCCACTTCTACACTGTATTTAATAAACAGGTTCATTTCCTCTGTAGTCCATATTGTCCACATATATACACAGTAAAGTGTTGGCTACCTCGCACAGACAATGCTTTATCTGTTCACTCATAGTCAGCTAGAGCAGTGGGAAAGCAAATAAAAATACAGGACTCCTAATCCTCAATCCAGCTCAACTATTTTTAAAACTGGATGCAGAGAAGTTACGGAAGTTGGAAACAACACAGAAATCTCTATCTAGTGGTAAGGCATTGGGGGTTTTTAGAGCTCATTTTTGGCACCTTTACTTCTTCAGGAACACTGCATATATGATGAAAAGGAAAACTTAATCCCGACACCTTGTATTCACAGCTAAATATGGAGTGCAGTGCTGGTAACCCACACTCAGGAAACATGGAACACTGTTTTCATTATCCTATAACCAGTTCAAAATAGCATCGTTAAGCTGACACCACAAGTGTACACCACCAGGAAAAGACTGTATTTATTTGAAAATCTTTACTCCGCATCAGAGGACCTCTGCATATGCTGCTCCCTCAAAACTTGAACTGATAGAAATCAGCCAACCACATATATGCACTCAGCATGAGACTTGCAGATCATAAAATGTGTAGGAACTTGCTGCTTGTCACGAAATGCCCACAAGTGATTCTCAAATTCAAGCCCAAATGTTAAAATACCACAAAATACCACTGTGCCGCTTACCTAACTCCTTAAACTGTGACCATCAGCGTGGTTATCCGAGCACCTGAACGCAATTGACAAACATGCACTGAGCAGCATATCTCATTATCACTACATTTTTGTAGCAGGCAAACATACAGATGCTTCTCTGTTCTCCTCCAGAAATTTAGGTATCTGCTGAACTCTGCATCCGCCCAAGGCAGCCAAAGTGTTATTCAAGCCATTCTCATAAAGTCACATTGTTGTAACACATCCTAAGCATCAGAAACAAAATTACACGTAGACAAGCTCCTACTACATTAACAACTCCAACAAATCACTAGGAATGCATGTTCTTAAACACGTTCTCCAGCACAGCTCTCTGCTCTCCTCTGTGCCGTCTCCAGAAACAGCATCCGGAAAGGGAGGATGGAGCTGCCTCTACTCAGATCTGCCTCTTGCTACCATGTCTTCTCTTTTCTCAGGCCACGAGGTGGGAAGAGCTGCCACGCTCACTTTAGTCTGTAAAAGTAGTACACGTTAGTACCATGGATCGTTAGTTTTGTTTTACTAAACCATACATGTCAATTATAAAAAGCCCACAGGACCAAAATGAGACACCACAAAAGACCACCAGTTTTCAGAAGGTGAAGAGATCAGCACTTCCTAAATATCAACCCATCTACCAAAGTATTTATGATGATTATGTAAAACTAGGATACGTGTTGTCATCCCCCAAAGCACTGGTTTTCCCCTCTCAAAGTAAAGAAAACTCTGTATCTGTAGACACGTGAAAGTGAGAGTGTTACAAACAGAGCAATGTAACAGTTGCGCTTTGCTTAGGGAAGGACAGCCCTGCAATCATCTACACAACCGGAGGCACCAAACCCTGCCTGTGTCTCAGCATCAGCTGGTCTCTCTTGCCCATATGATGTCTCACCACGAGGTATCACACGGGCAAGCTGTGTTTCATGGAACTCGCAGGGATATATGCTCAACCAGAAGTATGTTGTACAGTAAGTACTTACCAAGAAGCAAACTTGTACTGCTTAGGACATGATTACTCAGTAGCTCTTTTGTTTGTAGGAATCCTTCTCCACATCCTACCGCACAATCATGACACCACATCAACTAGTAGAGAGCAATGAGACAGGAGGACTGTGAGACTCCAACTTTATCTTCCTAGTAATCAACAACATATGTTACTCCACTGCACTGCGAGGACACAGAGACAAAGCAGTTCCTCTGCCATGGTCTAAGACACTTCGGGGCTCAAAATACATAACACAGAACAGTTCAATGTGTTTTCAAATGGGGGCCTGTCTCAGATACTTGTGAAATAAAAGTCTGTCTTGGAAAGGAATCCAAATCAGGTTTGTATCAACCCAAAATCAAGCATGAAACCTTCTGGTAGTGGTCTTAATGCTTATATTCTGCTCTTCATAAAATGTCAGGGGAGAAAAAACACAGACCAAGTACAAAACAATGAATTTGCTTTCTTGGGTGCTTATCATCAGCCCTGCCTACTGGACTCTAAAAACTGCCATCATGCAAGATGTTTGATTGCTTAACACCAGAGGTTCAAAGATGGGAAACTTCAATGGACTCCCAGTGAGGAAATCGGCATAAGTCCACATAAACAGACTGCCTCCCAAACAAGCTATCATTAAGAAGTCTGTTCTACTAAGCTACCTACCCACAACAAGGTAGAAAGCAACCAACCAAAGGGCACCCAGAAGGGAAAACTTTTATGATCTTGACAAGAAAGCTGTTCCACTGTGCAACCCCTGGTAAGAGAAATGGGGGGGGAGGCGGGGGGAGGGGGGATAAAAATAAAAAAAAAAAAGAAGGCAAAAAATCAGTTCTGCTACAATAGCAACAAAATAACGTTTGTTTCAGAAGGATGGGCTACCAGCCCAACATTTAACAAATCCTAGGACTCCAAAAACAATGGCATTAGAACTGACCTTAAGAGAAAGGCTACAGTATTCCTGGAAGAACAGGTATGTCATATCTGAGAAAGGAGATTGCTTACTTCTTTACCAGGAGTGCTTCAGTACACACATTCAGTTACAGAACCAGTCCTTTGGATTAAGCCTTCAGTGCTCAGTATCCTGAGCAGGAAAGCTAAGCAAAAGAACTCAACTCCCAGATATGTAAAGTTCTGCTTCAAAAATAGAGGGGAGTTATCCACATCTAGATCATTAATGCAGCTCCTTAGGAACGTGATCTACGCAAAATGAGCTAAAAATCAGCAGTGTGACAGGTCACCTGCAAGGTGGGAAATTCAAAAGAGGTACTGAGGTAGCTTGAAAAGGCAGCTACAATAACCCATAGAAATTATCTGATATGAGGAGGTATTTAGTAATACAAACAAGAGAGGTTTTCAGGATAAATTAGATAAGGACTTTGCAGGCAGTGAACTAAGGATACTTAAAACATCCGTTAAGAGCTCTGAATCTCATCAAGTACATGCCTCAAGCAGACTGCCTGAACAACCCCAAGCACTCAACCTCAAAATGAGTCAGGAGAAAGAGAGTGGCCCGTATACTTGCTCCAGAATTGGAGATGTGTCTGACTAGCAAGAAAAAACATGGTTTCTTTTCAGGCAGGTAACTGTCCAGCTTAAGAGATTCAAAAACCCAAAAAAAGACCTCATTTTAGAAAGCAGACTGCTTTGTTTTTCACAAACTCCTTTTCTCCCGTGCTTTAATTTCCTTGCTATACTCAGCTTCTTTATTTTCTCAGAAAGGTACCTTCTGTATTTATTTGGTTAATACAGAGGCCTGAACGACACAAGTACAGTATATCTTATTATGCCTGTGTTCAGTGTCCTGTTCTACAGAGCACCAAAAATAAATAAATTAGAACAATCAGTATTCACAAGAAAAGAAGGCTTTGAGACTTTACAGGACGAAGTGGTTCACTGGTTCCAGGACAGAAAAGCAGCAGCCGTGAGAAAGGCTCCAATCAACCACTCATCTGTGGAGCAACAGGAGAACAGAACAGAACGAACAGTCAGAAGGTGAGCAGCAGGTGAGCACAGACACCGGATGGAGATTTTTTTAACTTTTTTTTTTTTAAAGCAGTAACAGAATAGTAGGCAATTTGTGATTTCCCTACAAAGCCTAAATCAGGTACCCACCAACTCTACCACAGAACGCACGTGTAACACCTTTCTAGGTGGGTACATTCTATGTGAAGGGTAAAGCACTTTGGGGCACCAAGCACCACAGTCTGGGGTCTGTGTGTACGTGCAGCAGAATGCTCTGCTGAGCATAACTGCTTATCAAAAGCTAAACACTGCTGGAGCAGAATTACCTCCAGGTAGGTATGGGATTTATAATCCCTTTCCTTAAACCGCCAGTCAGGGCTTGGCAGGTAAGAAAAAGTGGCAGGTGATGAGAGGGGTTGAATGCTCCTAGTTTAGTAGCCAAAGCTAATACGGAACAGAAGAAAGATGTAAAGGTCCAACTTTCCTCCACAGGTTGACACAGACAAGAAAAAAAAAATTAATTCCAACCCCGGGCTTGCATGATGTTTTTTCTATCATGAAAGGATGACTAATCCCCCACAAGCGTCTTCCCAAAGTACAGATACTGGAAGGTTTTTAATTCTTACCTCTGCAGTTTACTACCTTGGATCAATTTGCCAAAACTGAACTAGTATGTGGGCTCTTCCTAACCTCCTCTCTTCAGTTCTCTCTTCTTCTCCTAACTACCTGCAGCTCTTCAGGCTTCTGAAAGAAACATGAACCTGGTCTTCAATTGCAATTAATATTTTTAAATTACATGCAGAAAGATCAGCATGAATTATCGTTCCTAATTGTCGATATAGCAAGTCTAATGGCACACAATGAGTGCATAATAAATTTTAAATTATTACACCACGCAAGTTGACAATACTTTCAGGAAAGCTGTATACTCAATTCTGTGTTCTAGCCACACAACACCAAAGAGATTATGAGCAAATACTAACAGGCTTTCAATATGTATGCACACCTGCTACTACAGAACAAGCAATTGCAAAACTGTGTGTTTGGGCTCAATCTTGAATTCATGAGGTATCAAGTGTTTTTAGTAGCCACGTACACCATTGCAGGCAAAACTCCAATTCTTTCCATTATTAAGGGGTTGTGCTTTGTGGGGCAGAGCAAAGGGATTTGGTTTCCAAATGCAGATGTTACGGCTCCCATATAGGCAGGGTCATTTCCAGAATGCTTGGTGGTAGTAAGCAATCCTGTGGCTGGAACACCGTGCCATTAGCAAGAACAGAAGGGTTCACTAACTGTACACCTACTACATTTATGAGGGCAGTAGGCAGTGGGATCAAGTAAAAGTAGGGTGACGATGCTACAGGAACTGCACTTTCTATTTAAAAAAAACAAACAAAGGAAGAAGTCAGGTCACCACTGAGAAAAAGTGCAGCTATCAATTAACCCAGTATATCTCCAGAACATTCATTAGGTTTATAAACGCATGTTCATTTTTATTATATTTGTTTCAGTATTTGAAATGCATTTGAGACCATACACACAATTCAGGTATAGCAGGGGCAGATGTAGAACCTCTTGCCCATCTCTTTCACAATGATTTCTAACTCAGAGTTATGAAAATTGCTGCAGAAGTAAAATTCTTCAGGTAAAGGCTGCTCAAAGGCAATTTTTTTTTTTGAGATTTCATTAAAATCCAAACACTTAATATTAAAATACAAGAGTGCAACCAAAAATATCCACAGAAGGTAACAGCAACAAATACCTCTTCCCCATCCTGTGCATTCGATTACTGTTACATACCTGAACAAGCTCTTGGTATTTACCCTGGCTCTGGAAGCAGGTTGAGCAAGCCACTAAAAGTCCCTGGCATATAACTATGTCCCAGCTCACAGTATCCAACACAGACTTTATCTCCCCACTCAATCTGGTCTAAAGAGAGCCCTGGGTAACTGCCCCATGGTAACTGTCAGCTAAGATGAAGTATTTGCTTTGTTCTGACGGCAGGCTCTTCACAATCACCAAAAAAAAAAAATCTGCCAGGAAGAAAAGGCTTATTCTGGATACATGAAATGAGAACACTGGGCACAGGTAGCCACCTCTCTAGGATAGCTCTAAGACAGAGACCAAAGTCTGGAACCCCTGTCAAGCATGGCGGCTGAAGATAAAGTGTGAGGACTGATAAAGCAACAGGGTCAGCATTTCCCATCTATAAGAGAGTATTTAATCTCAGTTTATGAGATTTTCTAAGGTAAAAAGAAAATACAGTTATTACCAATGCTACGGCTGTGTGCAAAGAGTCCTGCAACACAACCAGAAAGCCTCTCTGAAGTACAGCAAGTGCTCACAATGAGCCCAGGAAAATGAAGGCTCCCTAGAGAAGTCCTGTGAAATGAAAGTACATACAAAAAACTCCACATAACATTATCTTCCCACCCTCCTCACTCACCACACCACTACCTTGCTTCATGGAGCATAGAGCACTTATAACTACAGTAAGGACCACAGTCTTCCTAGTTCCTCCCTGGAATGATCTGCAACCGTGGATTTTATTTCAAGCACTTTTAAGCTTTCCTTTTTCCTCCAAGTATCACAGTAGTTACAAGCAATTTTTAGTGAATTTGTTCCTGTCAGCTGCCTGGTCCACCCTGCCACATCTATGGCATTCTGCATTTGATGAATAGCCCTCAGCCTGGTGAGGGCACACAGAGCAGCACACTTCCGAGCCTCTTCCCCTTTCTGTGCTGCCACTGCTGTGGAAATTTTTCACTCCCCGTCCACAAATCCGTCTTCTTCACATTAACATACTTATTAAGTGAGCAGGAAGCCCTTGCAATATGGCCCAAACAAATTTATAGGAAAAAGCAGTTATTTGGGGTTTTCCTTTGTGGGTTGTTCACGCATCTTTCTCCATAATCTACTCTATGCAAAAGGTAAAAAAAAAAAGTTCAGACAATGAAAACCTGATGCCTCAGGAAGAAGGCTCTGCAGATACCCCCAGAGCTTAACAGGATAAACAGAAAAGCTCTCTGGTCCCAAAATGAAATAGAGATGAATATGTGTGTGGTTCACTGCTATTTTCTGCATCAAAACTGAGATCTTAACAACTCTCACATCACCCAATTAACCCAGTATAACCATCAGGTAGCAGACACTCCTCAACTCAACAGCAAGTTATAGAAGCTGTAACACTTCTCCAACATACTGCTACAAAAACATGTGAACTTCAAGGGCTTCCCTAAAGTTTGTCATCAGATTTACTTGTATCAATGTCAGTTCTTTGATCTGAAGACAAAGGAAGCAAGGCTAGACCTCAGTAATCTGGTATGCAGCTTTCACCTGCCAGCAGGCAAACATCTGAAGTCTACGTGAAGCCTTTAAATGACTTTTGAGGTCACTTCCACAGCACTTCCACACACTCTGATGAACATACACAGCAGGATTACATCACAATAAACGACTGAAATAATTAAATATTGTTGTTTTCGACACTGAATGCCCATAAGGGGCTGAGTTAACATTCATATATCCACGGCAGTCTCATACAGCAGTGAAACTGGATCTCTTGCATCTCAAATGTACCACCTCCCTGTTTCTGGATTACGGCTTCTATCGGGATAATTCCTAGAAAATAAGATAGTGACTACATTACACACTGCTGGAGAAACAGGTGATAGTCCTTTCCACTTCATACTGGGGTATTTAGAGGTTCAAATTTTATTCACAAAGTATTTAGTAGCTGTCAAAATACATTGGGGAAAAAAAATAATTTCCATAAGGAAGAGAGACAGTTGCAACTTACTCAAGCTTGACCAAGTACTTTGGGCAGGTATCTCAGAAGTGTCCATATATTTTCTAAAACTATAAAAAGATTTTGTTGGACCAGTTTCAGCAATGCCAGTATTTCAAAATTAAAGTGCTCAGCTTTGCACAAAAAAATCTCAATAAATAAGACGGCCTTTATTAGCGCACAGTGAAATCTTTCTCAAAATCAGAAGAAATGTTTCAAAATTCATCCACAATTAAGTTCTAATCTCTTTGTCCATGAAGAACTGACCAGCTTGGCTTCAAAATCCCATTCAATTTTTCCCTTAAGATGATAAATTTCTTCTTCTATGTCTACTCCATCCTTTGTAACGCAAATCAGAACATTGAGAAGATACAACTAACACCTGTATTTAAGTCAGTTCAGTCTTTAATGAACAGTATCTGAAAGGAAACTGCACAGTAGTAATGTACTCCATCCTGTGCACTTACCAGAGACACAAACAACAAGTGCAGTGTCATCAGCATCTCTGGTGAAAAAATCCATTCCCCTTGTTTATCAAAGCACAAAGTTAAGAAGGAGCCTCGTAAGAATTCAGGGAACACAAATATTAATAGCAAAGAAAAAAATCGGTAAACCATAAACGGGAATATTTCTTCTATTCTACGGCTCTGAATATTGGTCCATCATCTCGTAACTGAAGTGTAATAAACCGTATGTACTCCCCCAAAGCATTTCTAAAAGTCTCAAGATAGAATTAGACACTGAGTAACAGGAATTGGTTGTTTAATTTTTAATGTGAAGTTATTCACTGAGACAGTCCTTTAAAACCAAGGACTCTTTATTGTTAAACACAGCTGATTTATCAAATCAATTCTCCAATTGTCACCATTTCAAATTAACACTAAAATCTTTGTCTCTGCCTTTCTCAAAGTGTACAGAGCAGCTCTTTTCTTAGATGGTTATCATCCAAATTTTGAATAACTGGTGCTTACTAGAGATAAATAAAATTAATTCTCGGTGAAAAACAGCTTATTCAAGAAAAAGAATTATAAATAAAGAAAAAAATAGCACATTCAGCGGCAACGTAAAATGTACACTGCAAGCAGCAGGCCTGTAGTGCTTCTTTCTTCTGCATTAAAGTATTCTGCAGCTTGACACAAAATCTTTCTGATTACTTGTTTGTATTTGCATTGTATTCTAGAAGAGGAAGGAATGGTAGGTAGGATTGTCTCAGATTGATCAGATGTTTCTTCATCTTCTGGCATCACCCCTTCCTCAAATTATTTTTTACTATACAATTACTATTTTTTATTATACAATTTCACATTCCTCAAGAAGTGATGAAGTGAAAAGAAGGTAATTTGACTGGCAGTCACCAGATTATTTTACAGTTCTCATAAGAACTGGAGATTAGCCACGAAAACATCCTCTCAAAGTCTGAAGTGCAGACATGCTAATCACTATAAATTTCGCCACGAACGTAAATATGCCCTACACAAGTGAAGTGTAATGCTACTGCTACAAGCTACCTGATGTTTCTTCAGGTTTTCATTTTCCAGCTCTTGTGTAGATCTGCTGGCATACGAGAGGAGCAATCCCTGCCAGTTGTATGGATACAGGGCTGCAGTGGGCCTCACCCAAAGCCACTCCAGCAAGCAGAGGAAAAAGGAAAGATCCCTATCAGCTTTATGTGAGACCTTCAATCTTAAAAATGAAAAATCAGTGTGCACCATGTTCACAGATGTTTGCTTTCAGTCTTTTCTTCCTAGAAAATATATGACTCAGGCTTTACACCATTAAACACTTTATATCTTATCCTCCATGTACTTGGTAACCTCAGAACAAGAAAAAAATTTCATTTCATAGAAGTATCAAAAAATTATGTTTCAGTCAAAGTTTAATGACAATTCCATTTTCCTCCACACAATTAATATATTCCAGAATTTGTTACAAGAGTCGTATATACATTTCATCACAATTTATATTCAAACCCAAAGAGCAAAAGAAGCCATGCTTGTAAGTGTTAAGTAATCCAAAAACCTGCTCTGCTCAGGATTACATGTGGGGGGAAAAAAGTGATGATTAGAACTTTTAGTCAAAAAAAGACTTTATTTGATAGAAAAGCCTTCCTGAGATAGAAGGGCCTTCCTCACCACACCAACTTACAAAGCACATAACCAACACCCTTGGAAAACAGATCATTCCACCTCACTGTGAAATACATTTTAAATAAGCAACAAAAACTACAGTTGCAGAAGTACTGGGTAGAGGATGAACTCTAAATGTAGCCGTAAACGTAGCAAGTTGGTTTTCGTGAACAGTAATTAGTACTCCTGCTGAGGTAAATACACATAATTGTTCATTTATTTTGCAAGGACACACATTCATGCACATTACTGGCAACTAAGTATGGGTCTGTCCTCTCGTTTCCAGATGCTGATGGCAGCATTCCATGTACATAGCTGCCACATCACTCCTGGTGTAAAAAGCCTTAGGTTAAGATCTACCACCTTTTCCAAACAGCCAGTCTCAACTGCAAATGTTAAATTACACACTGAGCAAATGCTAAGAGAAAGTTACATGATGGCAGCCACCTAAACGGTGTTCACACTCTTGTGAAAAGCTCGGCTTTAAGTGAACACAGTCTGTCATACAGACTTAGGTTTTCCAGGCCTTCCATAGGCGCCGGTGGGCAGCCCCTCATCCTCATCTTCGGCAATATATAACAGTTGTATCTTCTCATGCTTGTTTTACACAACATGCTGTCGGCTCCAATATAGAAGCTGCCACCTCTGTCAGACTGCACTTTATCCAAGCTGCTGCTGGAAGTCTGGGCAACACAGCAGTGGGGAGCAAAGCCCACATTTCAGCAATACCAAACGCCATTTTAGCAGGTGCTCACAGCCAGCTCATCATTCAACACCTTTAGCTATCCAAGTGAGGACACCACACCGTTATTAGCATGTCTGAGAAAATATTGAAAGGGACAACTTTGAGAAAGCTACATGCATTCAGCCAATGGCTTATTCAACTACTTGAGCTCTTTGTTGGGGAATCTGGCCCCTTGACTGCATAATATTAAGAACTGAAGTCACTGAAGGCAGCAGATGTCAAAGCTACCGCCAGACATGGAAATTCATAAGCCTCTTTCTCCCTCCATATGACCTGAACTTTCCAGATGGGTAGTATTTTATATGCAAGGTTTTGGTCTTGTCTTCTGCAATTATTCTTTTATGGAGGAAGTTTTATTTTTCCTGCTAATCCTACCACTTAAGAAAGCAGCTGCCTCTGCTCCCACAGCAAGTACTGTTCTGTTGCAGGACTCATCCTAGTATTTGGGAATCAGTCAAGCTTGATGAAAAGCTCCCACTATGAGACTGCAGAAATGCAATAAAGTTTGCCACGTTGCCACAGCTGAATATTTGGCAGTTCAAAATTGGTGGGTTCGGGGTTCTTTTTCCTCCTCTCTTGACATTACTAAGGGGAATTGAGTCCATTCCATTTGACAGTCTGAATCTGGCTAATTGTAGTAAATTTGGCCTTTTGCTCCTGGACTAGAGATGTCAGAAAAGTCAACCAAACTACCTGCACGGGATCAGAGCAGATAGAACTGAGAGGCAGGGACACAGCCTAGCAAGGAAGGCCAAAAGCCCCCCTTCTCCGCACACTTGCAGAGAAGGTAACAGCACTTCAGGTTGCTTGGACAACGTGCTGGTAGAAAAAGCTGACAGAGAAGCATTTACAAATCAGCAGTTTTAAATCAACATCCATTTCCAGCTGTGAGCCACAGAAAACGTGCACACACTGTCTAGTAGTATTGCTACGGACCGCAGAACACAGTCTCATTGCAGAGGACACCAGTAGGGCCTGGCCTGCCTTATGAAAGACCCCAGAGCGGTGTTTCCGAGCTAGCCCGATTCTTCACACGTCTTTGATCTGTAAACACAAAACCCAGAAAGCAGCTGATGCGCACCCAGCACCACCTTGGAGTTGAATACTTCATCCAATGGCCACAACTCTCCCAGACTGTATGCACTGATACTTTTTCAAGTAACTGGTAGCTTCTCACTTGGTCACTAAGATGCAGGTGGAAAAAAAAAACCCAAAACACACCACTGTACACTGAATTATTTCATTACAATATGATTATTCATTAGTATTATGAGCAAAGAAAGCAACTGGATAAATGTCCAGAAATGCCTCCAGAACGCCCAGTGTTTCACAGAATCACAGAACAGGTAAGGCTGGAAAGGACCACAGTGGGTCGGTCATCTGATCCAACCTCCCTGCTTCAGCAGGGTCATCCTGGAGCACATGGCACAGGATTGCGTCCAGATGGTTCTTGAGTATCTCCAGTGAGGGAGACTCCACAATCACTCTGGGCAATCTGTTCCAATGAGCAGCCACCCACACGACAGAGAAGTACTTCCTCATGTTCAGGTGGAAATTCCTGTGCATCGCTTGCTTCCCATTGTCTCTTGTCCTATTCCCTTATGCTAAGCTGAGCTTTCATCCAAAGGCTGACCAAAAAAAAAAAATCCTTTGATAAGTGTTTGCTCCCACCTTTCAGATACACAGTACAGCTCTGAAAAACAACCACGTTCCTACCAGCGCTTCACTGAGGATGTGAACAATTAACCCATCCTGTGAAATGTGGCAGAGCAGCAGCACTGCGGCAGCCAGACCACCTAGAGCCCGTGCCATGTACGCCTCCCCACACGCAGCTGTTCGCAGCATCAAGTTTGTTATCTGTGCTGTAACACTGTCTGCCCAGCAATCACCCACTTCAGTTTAAACTAATAATGGAATATAACTCAATCAAGTTTTCTTTATTCCTGCAGCACACACTGAATGTCCAAAGCAATCTATTTTTACGTGGCATGTTACTCTTCACCCCGTATGCCAAAAAACACAGTCAATTTTTAAAGCAACACATTTCAGCGCATATTTCTAGGCCTGTGTGATGGCAAAGCTGGACACTGTTTGCATCATCTTACTGAGAAAGTAATTCCAACATAAGCTGCTAGTCAGACATTTAGTCCTTTACTTCCCAGTTGCTTTCAGAAAGGTTAATCACCTTTTGGCTGAGCGCTTATCTGGTGAGTTTTCACAGATTTATCATCCTTTAGGCTGTGGCAGGAGTTCCTCACACACACCAAACCACAGAGTTGAGCCTTCACGTAAGAACTGGGATCCACACTCGGTGTCACTGGTTCAGCTCCCTACTGATTTTCCCAGTGTCTCATACAGGTAACATAACATTGCCACATCTTGTATTCACAAGTAGGTCAAGTTCAACCTGCTGTCATGCAGAGGTGAAACATTAAAAATGAAGCGCGAGCAACCTTATGTCATATCCCACCAGTCTGTACTCAAATCAGCTGCTTGTGTGACACTATGTGCAGAGCCTCAGATGCGCGTCCTGCAAGCCCTGGCAGATGACACACTCTATTAAATGTGCGTGTGTTCAATCTGTATTGCTCTAACTTTGAGAAAAGGAAAAAGGAATGAAGACAGAATTGTTATAATAATTATTAAAAAATTACAATATTTCAGCATAAAGTTCTCTTCTCTGCGAAGAAGTCTCAGAACTGCTGATTGGGACTCAAACAGCAACGCACAGACCACATGGGCAGGACTGTATCTTTTCTGACACTCTGTGGGCTGCGGCACCTAAGGGCTGATAATCCACTCAAGGGACGTGTAAGATGACTTATGAACTTTCAGTTTGGGGAACTATTTCCGGTAAGCTTTTCTGGTATAACGTGATGCATGGTCTAGGAAAAGCTAAGAATATGAGATTAAAAAAAAAAACCCCAACAATATCACAATGGTATTGGCTGCACCATGTCGAGTCATAAATTACACAGTTTTGCGGTATGTGGTTTTGTTACCTCATACTAGGCATCGTGATAATTATGAGAACCACACCTTTCATCTTGACGACCTATAATGCTACATTAATGTAACGTTACACTTGCAATTTAAGCTTCAATGATTTTTTCCAGGTATTCAGGCAGGCTTATTAAAACTTTAATAAACTGAAATGCATGGTAGCTTCATCGTTCTGCAGCAGCTTTTTCCTCATACTTCTAGCGAAACACTTCAGTCCCTAGGCACTTAAAACTTCTGTATTTTTTTCCCCTAGTTTTAAAACTTGGTCTGCTTCACAGAACTAGCTCGTTTTTTGACAGTTTAAGCGCTGTATTTTATTAGCAAAAAGAGAAAGTCGGGAAGATGCAGATGGGAAGCAAGCAGCGCAGCAGCCAAGGCAGCACCCCTGCCGAGGCGGGAAGGTGCGGGGAGGCGGCAGTGCCGTGCCCGGCTGGGGACGAGATGCTTCGCCGGCAGACCTTGCGCTCCAGCACGCCTGAGGCCCGGCTGGGCGCAGGCAGGCCGGTCC